>PVJX010004015.1:0-100123 GCA_004027295.1 Dolichotis patagonum
TAGGTAGAGATAAAAATGACCACAATCTCCAGAACAACAACAGAAAGAAATCACCAGGCTGAACAAGAAAGTAAACAAGGGAGAAAAGCAGGAAACTAACAACAGTAACACAACATGGCAAAGTCAAGCCAGTACATATCAGTGATATCCATAAATGTAAATGGGCTCAATTCACATATCAAAAGAAACAGGTTGACAGAATGGATCAAGAAACAGGATCCCATAATATGCTGTATACAAGAAACACATCTGACTCAAAAAGGAACTCATAGATTAAAAGTCAAAGGATGGAAAACAGTATTCCATGCAACAGGAACCCAGAAAAGAGCACGGATAACTATTCTATTTGCAGACAATGTGAACTTCAAACCTAAAACAATTAAAAGAGACAAAGAAGGTCACTACATACTTGTAAGTGGAAAAATTCAAGAGGAAGAACTAACAATAATAAATATATATGCACCAAACACAGGAGAACCCCACTATATAAGACAGATACTGAAGGACATGAAAAACCAAATACACAAGAACACAATTATTACAGGGGACCTTAACAGCCCACTGTCACAAAGAGATAGATCAACTAGACAAAAAATCAGCAAAGAAATAATAGAACTGAATCATATCTGTGAGCAATTGGACTTAGTAGATGTTTACAGAGTGTTCCACCCAACCACATCAGAATACATGTTCTTCTCAGCTGCCCACAGGACATTCTCCAAAATACACTGTATATTATCCTATAAAACATTCTTAAGTAAATGCAAAGGTATTGAAATTATCCCATGCATACTATCTGACCATAACACACTGAAACTGGAAATTAATGGCAAAAGAAATTGCAAAACTGGCATAAATACATGGAAATTAAATAACAACCTTTTGAACAACCAGTGGGCTACAGATGAAATTAAAGAAGAAATAAAGCAATACCTACAATTCAATGAAAATGCAGAAAGAACCTATTGTAATCTGTGGGATGCAATGAAGGCAGTGTTAAAAGGGAAATATATAGCAATAAATTATCATATCAAGAAAACAGAAAGAGCACAAATAAACAATCTAATATTTCATCTCAAGCTTCTAGCAAAAGAAGAGCAAGTTAAATCTAAAACTCATAGAAGAGAGGAAATTGTAAAGATTAGAGCAGAAATCAACACAACTGAAACTAAAAAAAAATACAAAGAATTAATGAATCAAAAAGCTGGTTTTTTGAGCAAATAAACAAAATTTACAAACCTATAGCTAACCTTATAAAGCAAAAGAAAGAAAAAACTCAAATTCATGCAATAAGGACAGAAAAAGAGGAAATTACTACAGATCCCATGGAAATTCAAAAGATCATGAATACCTACTCTGAAAATCTCTACTCACATAGAGAGGAAAACACAGAGGAAATGGACAGATTTCTAGAAACATATGAACTACCAAAGCTCAACCAAGAAGATATAGCAATTTTGAATAATCCAGTATCAGCTACTGAAATTGAAAATGTAATAAAAAAAAACTTACCAACAAAGAAAAGTCCAGCTCCTGATGGATTCACAGCTGAATTCTATAAGAAATTCAGAGAAGACTTGATGCCAATACTCCTTAAACTCTTTAATGAAACAGAAAAGAAAGCGCTCCTCCCTAAATCATTCCTGGAGGCAAGTATTACTCTGATACCAAAACCAGAGAAAGACCCAACCAAAAAGGATAACTATAGGCCAATCTCACTAATGAACATAGACACAAAGATTCTCAATAAAATAGAATGCAGCAAATCATCAAGAAGATTATACATCACGACCAAGTGGGGTTCATTCCAGGAATGCAAGGATGGTTTAATATATGCAAATCAATAAATGTAATACACCACATCAACAGAGCCAAAAACAAAAACCACATGGTCATCTCAATAGATGCAGAAAAAGCTTTCAATAAGGACCAACACATGTTCATGATAAAAACCCTTCAAAAACTCGGAATACACAGTGTCTACCTCAACCTTATAAAGGTCATCTATGACAAACCAAGAGCCAATATTATACTAAATGGACAAAAACTGAAAGCTTTCACTTTAAAAATCAGGAACAAGACAAAGATGTCCACTATCACCACAACTATTCAATATAGTTCTGGAAATATTAGCCAGGGCAATCAGACAAGAAAAAGAAATAAAAGGAGAAGTGACTATCGTCTGGCAAGCCACAGCCACCCCAGGGTGGGGAAACAAGAAGCAACAGCATTTCCTGAGATCCGCGCCATGTTGGAACTTAGGGTGCTGAGCCAACAGGTAACCAGCCTGCCGCCCTGGTAAGTGACTGTGGTCTGGCAAGCCGAGGCCACCCCAGGGTGGGGAAACAAGAAGCAACAGCGTTTCCTGAGATCCACGCCATGTTGGAACTTAGGGCACTGAGCCAACCGGTAACCAGTCTGCTGCCTACCGGGGCACGGGCTTAGAATCAAACGTACCATATCACACCCCACCCCACCCCACCCCCGCTAACAATCGGGATCCAGGGATCTGGGTATGTCTTGGGAGGTGACCATATGTGGTATAGCAAGTGGGGGCAGTTTCCTTCTACTATTGAAGGCAGATATTTTTATCACCGTTTTGCTTTGTCCTGATTAATGGTGTTGTTCTATTCAATATTCTGTTTTAATGTGTTCTATAATGTGTATTTCTTTTGATTTTGCTGTACCTAATAGAAGAACAACTATTTTGAAGATAATGAAATATACAATGGTGCCTATTATTGTTGTCCTGGTGACCTGCTGTGATGTTCTGTGCCAATTTCACTATACTTTATTGGCTTTATTCCATCCTGTTTTGTTATATATTACTACCTCCAAGTTAATGAAAGTTAAATAAAAATAAAACAATAGAACATGAGAAAACAAGGTAACAGAATACCTCCCAAAACTCCCAACTCTGATCCATGTGACATGGATGAGAAACTCAAAAACAAAACAACAGAATTATATAAGGTGATTAAAAAGGAAATAACAACAACAAAACAGATCAATAAGGTACTGAGCAAGCTGAAACATGATATAACTAAACAGATAATGAACTTAAAAAGCAAAAGGAGGAAAAGAAAATGCGCTAAAGGATATAACAGCATGTATGTTTAAGTGTGTGGCATTGATGACCATATTACCAAGTTTTTGTTGGATCGTTGAACAGAACTGTTTACAGCCTCACTGTTTGTTCACTTTGTATGCTTTAATATTGTAACATGAACAACTATTTCTAAGAAGACAATATGTAATTTATCAAGTAGTGATTTCTTAATGTTTTTTTTGAAATTCCGTATTATTTCTACCCTTTTTTCTGTTTTGCTTTTTTTCTCTTTAAATAAAAATTTTAAAAAAAGAGATAAAGATAGGAAGTGAAGAAGTAAAATTATCACTATTTGCAGATGACATGATACTCTATATAGAAGACCCAAAAAACTCCATTAAAAGACTACTAGAGGTAATAAACAAATTCAGCAGTGTAGCTGGATACAAAGTCAGTGCTCAAAAATCAATAGCATTCCTGTACACAAACAAGAAACTCACCGAGAGAGAAATTATGGAAATATCACCCTTCACAATAACATCTAAAAAAATGAAATACTTAGGAATCAACCTAACCAATCAACCTAACCAAAAATGTAAAATGAAAATTATACTACACTTAAAAAGGAGATTGAAGAGGATATTAGAAAATGGAAAGATGTTCCATGCTCTTGGCTAGGAAGAACCAACATTGTGAAAATGGCCATACTCCCCAAACTGTTACACAGATTTAATGCAATCCTAAACAAAATACCATTGACATACCTCGCAGATCTAGAGAAAATACTCCTAAAATTCATTTGGAAACAGAAGAAACCTAGAATAGCAAAAGCAATTCTGGGCAATAAAGTCAAGGCAGGAGGCATCTCAATTCCTGACTTGTAACTGTACTACAAAGCCACAGTGATAAAATCAGCATGGTCCTGGCAAAGAAATAGACCTGAGTATCAATGGAACAGATTAGAAGAGACAAGTGTAGATACAATGACAGACACTCAACCACCTGATATTTGACAAAAGGGCTAAACATGTTCAGTGGAGGAAGGATAGCCTCTTTAATAAATGGTGTTGGAAAAATTGGCTCTCCACATGCAGAAGATTAAAACTAGATCCATGCCTATCACCATGCACAAAACTAAAGTCTAAATGGATCAAAGACCTAAACATTAAAACAGAAACACTAAATCTACTAGAAGATATGGTAGGTAGAAATCTTGGAGACATAGGAGTAGGCAGAGAATTCATGAACAAAATGCAAACTGCACAGGAAACCCTTCAGAGAATCAATAACTGGGATCTCATATTATTGAAAGGTTTCTGCACTTCAAAAGAAATCACCATCAGAGTGAAAAGAAAACCCATAGAATGGGATAGAATTTTAACCAGCAACCCCTCAGACAAAGAACTTATATCAAGAACATATAAAGAATTGAAAAACATCAAGTCCCCAAATTCAAAGACCCTCTCCAAAAATGGGCAGCTGAGATGAACACACAGTTCTCAGATGAAGATATATAAATGGCAAACAAATACATGAAGCAATGTTCACCATCACCGGTCATTCAAGAAATGCAAATTAAAACAACACTGAGATATCATCTCACACCAGAAAGAATAGCTGCCATCAAGAAATCAACTGATAGCAATGTTGGCGAGGCTACGGGGAAAAAGGAACACTGCTCCACTGTTGGGGGGAGTGCAGACTGGTGCAACCACTATGGACATCAATATGGAGAATTCTCAGAAGACTAGGATTGGAAGTTCCATTCAACCCAGCTATTCCCCCTCCTGGCTATTTTCCAAGAAAAACTGAAAAGTTCATATCACAGCGATGTATGTGCACCCATGTTCATAGCAGCCCAATTTGTAATAGCTAAATCTTGGAAACAACCAAGATGTCCATCAACTGCAGAGTGGATTAAAAAGATGTGGTATATATAGTCTCCCTAGTATGAGATTTGATAAGAGTATATAAGACTTTATGGTAAGCATGAGTCCCCATCTCATAGCTTTGAAGTCTGTCAAAGTTTTCAATCATCAGTTGAAATGGTGTTATCCTGTTATGTTTGACTATATCACACATGATGATATGAACAGCTGTTTTGAGGAAAACATTATGACAGCTATTGCTGATTTAATATCATCCTTCTTAGAAGTCCTACCATGCTTTTTTTGTTCTACTACCATTGGTTCTATCACATTGTGTCTTATTGGAATTTGAATATGTATGATAGTTCAAACAAAATTTTTTTTATTGAAAATGAGATATTATAGTACCCATTGATCATTTTCTGTTATTCGGTTCAGAAAGCCCTCTAATTCTTTCACTCTATGCATGGCTTTATACTATTGTGTTATGTTTGATATTATTGTATTTGAAACTATGCTCAACTATAGCAGAGTAAGAGATATGGTGTTAGCTACTGTTGATGTCCAGTTGTCTTAGTGTAAAGTGCTGTGTTGCCTATGTTGTCCTGTTCTGATCTGCTCTGTGCCCCCTTTTGTTTTATTCTCTTTCAAAGTAATAAAAAAAAAAGTTAAAAAGATGTGGTATTTTTACACAATGGAATATTACTGAGCTATAAAAAAGGATGATCTTGAGGCCTTCATAGGGAAATGGAGACAACTTGAGACTATCCTCATTAGTGAAATAAATAAGAATCATATTTATAAATATCACATTGTTTCTCTAGTGTAAAAAGTAATAAGAAATGTAGGAGTAATAAAACCCAAAATATGTAATTGCTACTGTAAAAAAGAGAGGAAAAGAAAGTGCTCTAAAAGATATAACCGCATGTATGTTTAAGTGTGTAAGATATTACTGTTTTTGTTAGATTGTTGAGCAGAACTGTTAACAGTCTCACCGTTTGAATGTCTACTTTGTATGCTTTAATTTTGTAACTTGAACAACTATGTCCAATGATGAGAGTATGTAACGTATCAAGTGGCAATTTCTTAGTGTTTTTGGTTTTTTGTTGTTATTGTTGTTGTTTTGGGGTTGTTTGTTTATTTTTGCTCTTTTATTTTTTTCCCTTTGGAATTCTGTATTGTTGCTACCATTTTTCTGTTTTGTCTGGTTGGGTTTTTTTTCTCCTAAAATAAAATAAAATAAAATAAAATAAAGAAACATAACTTAAGAATAACAGGTTCAGGGATTTAGCTCAGTGGCATAAGCACCTGCCCTGGCAAGGTCATGAGTTCTATCCCCAGTACAAAAAAAAAAAAAAACAGGTGTCACTGAAAAAGCAGGGGTCAACATAAATGACCTTAAAAGTCTATTTACAGAAGTAATAGCAAAAAAATTCTCAAGCATGGGAAAAGGATGTGACATTCAGGTAAGTGAGTCATATAGAACTCCAGCTAGCCATAACCAAAATAAATCTACACCTAGACATTTAATAATCAAGATCCCAGAAATTTAACACAAGAACAGAATATTAAAAGCTGTTAGAGAAAGGAAACAGATCACCTACAAAGGAAAACCCATCAGAATCACGACAGATTTCTCAACACAACCATCAAGTCAAGAAGAGGCTGGATTGAAGTATTGCCAAGTCCTGAAAGAAAACAGCCTCCAACCCAGACTAATGTACCCTGCAAAACTATCTTTCAAAATTAATGGAGGAGAATTAAGATACTTCCATGGCAAAGAACAACTGAAGGAATTCATGAACAGCAAACCAACCCTACAAAGAGTACTGAAGGACATTCTAGAAAGAGATAAAAATGACCACAATTCCAGGAACAGTGACAGAGGGGAATCACTGAGTGGGGCAGACAGTTGAATGGAGGGGAAAAGTAGGGAGCCAATGGCAGGAAAATACCATGGCAGAGATGAGCCAGTGCATGTTGGCCATAACCATTAACATAGATGGCCTCAATTCACCAATAAAAAGAAATACAGGCAGAGTGGATCAGAAGACAGGATTCATCAATATGCTTTATACAAGAAACACATTTAACTCGAAAGAAAATTCATAGATTTAAAGTCAAAGGAGAGAAAAAAATGCTCTATGTGACAGGGAACCCGAAAAAAATAGGGGTAGCTTGCCCATCAACTACAGAACAGATAAGAAAGACATGGCATTTTTATAAAATGGAGATCTACTCAGCTATAAAGAAAGATAATCTCAAGGCTCTTGTAGTTAAATGGATATAACCTGAGATCACGCTCATGGATCAAGTGGTTGAGAGTCACATGAGTGAACATCGTGTTGTCTCCATAGTACAAAAAACTAAAGGAGTTAGTGGGATCCAAAATACACAATAGATATTGTGACAGTGAAAGGGGAGGAAGCATCTAAAAAAGGAAGGCAGTGGCTATAGTTAATCTCTTGTCATGTTTTGAAACCCTGTATTGTTTTCATTGTTCTGTTTAGTTTGGTTTTATTCTGTTTTGTTTTGTTTGATTTTATTATATTTGATGGCATGGGCAGCTATTTCAAAGAAAACAAAATATATTATGGTAGCTATTGTTGATTTTTTATCTTGTTTTGAAGCCCTGTATTGCTTTCATGGTTTTGCTTTGATTGATTTTATTCTGTTCTATTTTATTTGATTTTATATGCCTGATTGTATGGGCAGTTATTTTGAAGATAACAAGAAGCATTCTGATAGCCATTATTGATTTCCTTTTGTCTAGTTTTGAAGTCCTGTACCACATTCATTGTTTTGTTTTGATTGGCTCTATTCTGTTTTATTTCATTTGGTTTTATTGTCTTCAAAATTAAAAACATATAAAAAAAAAGAAGTTACCATTTACCAGTAATTTAAGATACAATCACAAATACTGACTATAGAATCATATGTATTAAACTATTTACAAGAGAATTATATGCAGCAACTTCAGGATTACAGTTACTATAAAGAAGTATGAAAGATTGCTGTTTTGTATTGACTGATTTTATTTAAATCTGTTATGATTGATAGCATCATGTCTAAGTGTATAGGCAACTACACTGAAGATGACAAGATTCACTAAGAAAACCAGTCTGCTTTGATGATTACTTGCTTTTGAAGTCTTATAATGTCTCCGATGCTTCATTTTTATTAATGTTGTTATACTCTGCTCAGACACCATGGTAACCATTGTAGATCACCTTGTATTGTGGTTTTCTATGACTTTTTGTTTCATGCTTTTCTAGGAATTGTTTTGTTTTGTCTTTCTTTGTTTTGTTTTTCCTTCTAATACAGAAAGGATAGATATACACGTAGAGACTCATGCATGTGTAGAGCTTATAAACAGTTTACGAGAACCAACTATATAACACATGTTGAAACGAACAACTACTTCGAAGAAAAAGAGACACTACAGTACCCAGTGCTGATTCCATAATGTCATGATGTGAAGTCCAGAAATACTATCATTCTTTATTCAAAATGATTTTAGCTTGTTTTGTTTTGTTTTGTTTAAGTTCAACATGCATGAAGATATGGATAGCTGTTTTGAAGAGAATGAGAGACACTATGACAGCCATTCTTGGCTTACTTATTGTCAGGTCTTCAAGACCAGAAATGCCTTCCTTGTTCTGCTCAGATCAATTCCATACTATGTTGTATCATGTGAATTCCCTGTATGTGACAATATGGACAACTATTTGGAAGGGAACAAGAGTCAATATGATAGAGAGTGAATATCTCCAATTGTCTAGCTTTGAAATTTATGTCTCTTATATTGCTTTCCCGCTTTGCTCTGTTTTGTTGTGTTTAATTTTACCCTTTTGATATAATTGCATGTATATTTGAGTGGGTAAGATGGATGACCATATTGCTGTTTTTGTCAGACTGTGGAGCAGAACTGTTAACAGTCTCACTGTTTGAATGTTTACTTTACATGTTTTAACTTTGTAATTTGAACAACAATTTCCAAGAAGTCAGTATGTAATTTGTCAAGTAATAATCTCTTAGTTTTTCTTTTGTTGTTGTTCTTTTCCTTTTTTCCTTGGAGTTCTATATTGTTGCTACCCTTTATTGGTTTTTTTTCTCTTTAAATAAAATTTTTTTAAAAAAGTATGAAAGACCTAAGATTCTGTCCTCCTTCCAAGCTCACAAGTTAACCTTTCACATTTTCACAAATGCTGGCAAAAGACATGAGATTCCTGGGTCAGAGACAAAGAACCTCATTATTCACAGTACACAAGCAAGATGCATTTCAGGTTCACATCAGCTCCCTTTCCAAGTCCCACCAGGGTCCAGGTAGACAGATGCTATTTGCACAGTGTATTTATATCAGAGCTGAGCGATCCAGGCTTCTTTAAAGGGCTGCAAGAAAACTCTTCCCCTGAGACACTATCTTCATGAAAGCAGACAGTAAACAAACCTGCACTCAGAGGGGGAAATTCAGCTCTGCCTTCCAAGGCTGAGAGCTCTACAAACACCCTTGAGATGATAGTCTGCAACACAAGTCACCAAGGCTTTGGCTCATGAGACAGGCAGGACATGAGTGACCTCCCTCAAGAGCCAGCTCAGGGAAAGGAAGTTGGTGGAAGGTATTGAAGCACCCTAGCTGAATCTGTAAATGTTTTAACAAAAGAGAAAGAGAACTTCTTTTAAAAAAGAATAAAATGATTTGAAAATTGAAGTAGGTATAACAAAATGTTAACACCTACTTAATTTTAGTGGTGAAGATGTATAGCTAGACAGATAAACTGTTATCTATACTTTTCTAAATGTTTTAAGTATTTGATAATTTAAAATATTTCCTAAAAGAAAATTTAAACAAGAAGCAAGAGCGTTCCTGAGATACACGCCATGCTGGAACTTAGGGCGCCGAGCCAACCAGTAAGCAGCCTGTTGCTTACCGGGGCGCGGGCTTAGAATCAAATATACCACACACACCCCTCCCCCCGCCGTTAACAATTGGGATCCAGGGATCTGGGTATCTCTTAGTAGATGACCATATTTGGTACAGCAAGTCGGGGGAGTTTCCTTCTACTATCTCTGAAGGCAGATATTTTTATCTCCGTTTTGCTTTGTCCTGATTAACGGTTGCTCTATTCAATACTCTGTGTTGATGTGTTCTATAATGTTGTGTATTTCTTTGATTTTGCTGTACCTAGTAGAAAAACAACTGTTGTGAAGACAACGAGATATACAATGTTGCCTGTTACTGTTGTCCTGGTGACCTGCTTTGATGTTCTGTGCCAATTTCACTATACTGTCTCAATTGGCTTTATTCCATCCTATTTTTTTGTAACTGTATGCAGCCTCACTGTGTGTTCACTTTGTATGCCTTAATTTTGTAACATGAACAGCTATTTCTGGGAGGACAGTATATGGTTTGTCAACTAGTGATTTATGGGTTTTTTTGAGGTTTTGTATTGTTTCTACCCTTTTTTCTGTATTACTTTTTTCTCTTTAAATTAAAAAAAGAATATATTGTTTTATTTCCATAAAAAAAAAGAAAATTTAAAACTTTCTATAGGTGACATTAATTGGAGCCAGTCGCCATCTTGCCCCTCCTAACTCTAAATCATATGTCTATTCATTCAGGACCTTACACACTGGTATTTCCAGAATCTTCTTTCCTTTTGTCAATAGAGTTTCCCTTTCCAGCATCTTCTCTTTGGCTCCAGGACTCACAAAAGAGCTGAGAGTTGGTGTTTAAATAAACAAAAGTTTCACCTATGTTTCAAAAGAAATTCTGATTCGTCTTTCCCTGGGAAGGTAGACAATTGCTCAAAATATTTTTCTCAGTTGAGGTAAGAAGACATAAAGGTTATGACTACGGCTTCCATTTCTGCTTAAATGAGGGTAATGGCAGTTGGGATTGAGAGAAGGATGTGATATGACTGAGTCAAAAATATTTCTGAGGTCACATAGATCAAGTGTATTGACTTACCAGATGTGGAAATGAAAGAGAAATTTTCTCTAATAACTGAATGTTACGGCTCCACCATCTGGGTAAATGGTAATGTCATTCATCTCAGAGAACATAGGAAAAGGAGCAGTTGTTAAGCTGATGACAGAAGTATTGACACTGAGGCACACATAGAACATAAAAGTAGAAATGTCCTACAATATGGTGTATATGGGTCTGGAACAAAGAGAAGAGGGCTAACCCAGAGAAATGTTTGCATAAGCCACTAGGACATACGTTGAAATATGAAGCCATGAACTAAACACATGATTCAACAGGTATATAGAGCAATAGATCTTAACTGAGAAGGGAAGGAGCCTAATGGGTCCCACAGGAAATCTAATAAAATTAGGGAGCCCTTACTCTCACCCCATCCCTCCAACTGTCAAAAATTACCTATGTAAATCACCTAAAATTGCACCTACAGCAAAGTCCTTTCTATGGAGTTCTTGGTGCCCCAGATTCTGTACAACTCTGAGGACATCCAACAAAGAGACCCTCAGCGCTTGTCCTAATTGCAGCTCAGCACACTGCCAGGCACTAGACCTCCATGGCAGTGAGCCAGGGCACTGGGAAAATACTTGCCATACTCTCTCTACTTCCTAACTTCCTCTGCAGGAAGCTGCCGAGGGGGTTCCACCTCTTTAACAACAGCCTAATAATTCATCCTACACAAAGTCATTACTACCAACCCAGGCCTAGATTGGAACACCTGGGGTCTGAGCTGGCGAGTAAAGTCTAAGCCTTTCTGACTCACCAACTCTGACTCTTGGTCGGTTATGTGAAATCTCACCAGTCCAGGCTATGCTCCAGTCCTGGAGTTTCCTAACTTGAGAGAATAAATCTTAAGGTCACAGGCAAGGTTGCTAAGTCTGGGACAATCCAGCATTTGGTCGTTGGAACTAGGACAAAGGGGCAGGGTTGTCTGCCATGAAACAAGCAGCTGTTTGCATGGCATCCAGACGTTTAGCTGCTAAAGGAAGCAGCACGGCTGAACAACAGACCCCCCTGCAGGACACTGAGAAAAGTGCAGCAGTAATGTCTCCAAAGTGTGAATCACCTGTTAGCTTTGCTGCTCCTCACTGCAGAAGGACATTTATCCTCCACGTGATCAAAACAGCTGGATCCACAAGTCAATGTTCCCATGTGACAGGTTGACCAATGCATTGTGGGCAGTCCGGGCTATCTTGGTTTCACATGGAAAGGGCAGTACCTGCTTCTTATCCCCTGCCTGGGGCCATCTTGGCCACAGGTTCCAACACAGTGGGCTCATAGACACAGACCCACAAAGTCTAATCGCTATAAATCCAAAGTCCTTTGCCATTTCATTGCACTTGCGAATTTTTAAAATGTAATGTTAATTCATGGACTTCTGAGGATTTGCGCTCCAGCACGTTTTTATGTTGTCAGTAAATGCACTTTTCAAAAAATCTATCCTAAAATCAATCATCTCTTTTCTAATTACAATTAATATTTTCCAGGCTTCACTAGGCTTTGAGAACAGATTTCCCTAATAATCCAAATTATAATGGACTCAACCTCACATTTTACTACTTTAGGAATCCAGTTTTTCCCAGAATCTATGCTAAAGGATTTCTGGGAATCCCCTCAATTGTTTACCCACCACCCATTCCTTTCTGGAAGATCAGCAATCTGCCACCAGTCCCCGGATACTCTGTGAGCCCTGTGTGGCACTGCTCTGACTGCAGTCGCCCTGTCCTGCCTTCCTTGCCTACTCCCTGCAACAGCACAGACCCTCCCCGTGATTGCCACAGCAGTCCTGGGCACCTGGTGTGGGTGTGACCAGACGCCAAAGGAGGCACCAACAGAATAATGTACCTACGCCAGCTCAGGTCCACTGTCGGTACCCAAGTGGCATGGAGTTGTGGAGGGTGTGGCTTTATCATCAGAGAGGTCTAAATGCTGCCCCTTAGCAGTTGTGTCATGTAGGAAACATGGTTAAGCCCTCAGAGCCTTTCTCGTCATCTGTAAAACAGGACTAATGATAGTATCTGCCACACACAAAGACTTGCACACAAATGTTTAAAAAATAGGAACACCCCAAATGTCTATCATCTGGTGAACAAGTAAACAAAAAGGAATAAAGCCCACATGAATGGCCCAGTCACACTCCCCACTAAGACTCACAATTCTTCACAAATGCATCAGTTTAACTTGTTCATATTCTCCCAGGTTTATTCTAGTCTTGAAAGAATGTGACAAACACCTACCAATGGGCTTCCAGAATGATGGCGGAGTGATGAGGTGCAGAGAAACAGCTTTTCCAACATCTGTTTCTAGACATTAGAATGTAGCAATGTGGGGAAGGGAGAAGAAAGCAAGTGGGTCCCCAAGACCCAGAAAGGATCTGAAGCAAGAATTGAAGCCCAAGGGAAGAATGAAGAGAGAGACTTCAACAAAGAAGGAGAAGGCGGCAGGTGGCACTTTTTCTCTGAACCTGGACTCCCTGCATGGGAAGGGCAGCTTAAAAGTACAGAAGCACAGTGACAACTGACAGAGACATACCAGGGCAATGGAGCACTGGGCAAAACAGACTGCAGTGGTTTGCGAGTTGTTTGGGTTCAGATGTCCCCCAGGAAAGGGCAATTGACCAACAGCCATCCCGGAGAGGAGCCAGCTGAGCTCAGAACTCAGGATAGCTGTGGGCTGGCTGCATCCTACTGGCTCCCAGTGACAGCGTGAGGCTGCCAAGTTCAAGTCAGCAGTAGGTCAGGGAGCTGAGTTCAAGCTGACAGGAGGTACACAGATAGCTCCAGACTGAATAACACTGGTTCCAGCTTCGCAGCCAGAAATCAGCCTAAATGTCAGTGTAACTAAAGATGCAGGATCCCCTGGGGTCGTGCGCTATCACTATAAAGCTACGGTTGGCTTGCTGGGATTAATCAACTTGGATCTGGACTCTGTCTGCCCACATTATCTACAGTGACAATAAAGACACACCTTGAAGTGGGCATTTTTAAAATTTTTTTCTCTGTTTTTGTTTTATTTCATCTTTTCTAGATTACTTGTTCTTGTTTTTATATGAATGTGAACATAGTTTCTAGTTTTTTGTTGTTATTCTGTTCAGTTCTTGTTTTTGTTTCTTCCTTCTCTCTTTCCTTCCTGTGTACTTCAACCATTTCTCAAAATTTTCATGTCTTCCTCTGTCCTATAGTCTTGCTTCTAATCTTGCCCTTCTCTTCTATTTCTCCATTTTCTCATTGACCCTTTTAAAATTTTCCCACTGATGGTAAAACTAGGATATTGAGGGTTTATTTACTACATGCAATTTTCTGGTTCATTTTAGATTTTGTAGTTCATACACTTAAAGGTGGCAAATTAGTAGTTACCACAGTTTTCTAGGTTATATTTGATGCTACTGTTATTGCTGGTTGTGCTACTTTAGGAAAAGTGATATAATTGTTCTAATCAATGTTCTTGCAGGTATACCAAGACTGGAATTGCCTATGGGTCATAAAAAATAGTGCCAAAGAACCAGGGAGTGGTTCAACTAGGTAGCAACTTCTCATCCCCAATAAACTGAAGAAGTAGTGTTCTGCAATAGATTCAAAACTCAAAATCCAGCTCTACCTGAAAGACACCTCTGAGAAGTAATTGTTTACTAAAGGTTCTCAATACTGGCAATAAAAATACTCACCATAAGCAATTTATAAGTATTAATCCAGGAAATAAACTAAAATATATGTAGATACACAAAATGAGAAGACATTTAAACAAGATATGACCTTATATTTCCAACTCAACAAAGGCAAACCCAAGGATAATGAGGTGGAACAATTTGAAAGCCACTCAACTGTACCCTCTGAAGTGCTAACAGCAGAAATATCAAAGCACATGAACAAGACTCTAGAAAAAAATCAAATCAGAAATAGTTTCTCAGATAACTACAGAGATGATGACCATGTAGAAAGATGCTTAGTGACTCTAAAGAAGATACAGATTAAAAAAAATAGAAGATTTTAGGAAAATGATGGATGCCATGAATACCCAACATAGGAAAGAAATGGAATCCATAAAACAGAGTCAAACATATAACCAGGAGATTAAAAATTCCATTAAAAATACCACAGCAGAATAAGCCAGTGTGAGAACAGAATATCAGATATAGAAGACAAGATTGTGATTAGACAATCACACATGAAAACAGAGACTTCTTAAAAATAGCAAGGAATCATGAGAAATAAATTTGGAAGCTACTAGATGATACAAAAAAGAATAACATAAAATTGATCAGAGTCAATGAAAAAGCAGGAGATAGCACAAATAAATAAAAAAGTCTGTTCACAGAAGTTATGACAGAAAACTTTCCAAGTAGGGTAGAAGAATTTGACATACAAATAAGTGAGGCATATAGAACTCCAATAAATCCATGATCAAAAAAATCTACACCAAGGAATATAATAGTCAGGATTCCAGAAATTCAATACAAGAACAGAATGTTAAAATCTTGTAGAGAAAAAAAAATCACCTATAAAGGAAAGTCCATCAGAATCACAGCAGACTTCTCAACACAAACCCTCAAGTCAAGAAGAGCTTTAAGTGAAGTAGATCAAACCCTAAAAGAAAAGAACCTACAACCCAGATTGATGTACACCACAAAACTATCATTCAAAATTGGAGAAATAAGTACTTCCATGATAAAGAACACCAAAGGACATTCATGAACACCAAACCAGCACTCCAAAATGTCCTGAAAGATATTCTAAAAATAAGTAACAAGGATTACAACTCCATGAAACTTAAAAGAATGATTCCATCATGTAGGGAGCCGTTAAAGTTGGAGATTGATCACATGTGTGGGGCTAAAGCAAGGCCAGCCCAGAAAACACAGAGACCAAAACAAGCTATGTAAACAAGTTGTTCCAGCACCAAGAAGGCAAGGGACCCAGGCCAGCCAGGCAAACAAGTTGTTATGCAGTGGAGTTGAAATTGACATTCTTTTTCAGGAGTGTATGGAGCATATAAATAAAGGTACTATAGTGGTTGAGCAGTTCCTTTCCTCCCACCAAGAGGATAAGGGCTCCATCTGACCCCAACTTTATCTCTTTTTTATTTTCTCATCATCTCACAGTCCTTCACCCCAAGAACCTCAGAAGCCACATGGGTTGCAGCACCATCAGGCAAGGCAGGCAATTGAACAGGGTGGGGAAGGAGGTAGGTAACAACAGTCAAATAGTATGACAAGGATAAGTCAGTATATATCAGTAATATCAATGTTAATGGTCTCAACTCATCAATCAAAAGAATCAGACTGGCAGAATAGACCAAGAAGCAAGATCCAACAATATAATGTAACAAGAAACATAATTAATTCAAAAAGAAATCCATAGACTTAAAGCAAAAGGATAGAAAACAATAGTCCATGGGACAACAACCCAGAAAAACAATTCCAGACATCCTCAAGCACTGAATCTTTGACTAAGGTGCCATACATCTTCACTGGAAGAAAGATAGCCTGAAAAAACTAGCTTTCCAAGGCCTAAGATTAAAACTAGACCCATATATTTCACCATGCATGAACCAAAATCAAAATGGATCAGAGATCTAAATATTAAAACACAAGCACTAAATCTGCTGGAAGATAGAATAGGTAGAACTCTTGAAGACATTTGGTATCGGCAAAGTCTTTATGAATAAAACTCCAATTGCACAGGAACTATCACAAAGAATCAACAAATGGGATCACATCTTATTAAAAAGCTTTTGCACAGCAAGAGAAACCACCAACAGAATAAAGAGACAAGCCAGAATGTAGGAAAATAATTTTACCAGCTGTTCCACAGACAAAGGACTAATATCTAAAAAATACAGAGAACTCAAAAAAAATCAGACCCCTCAAATTTAAAAACCCAATCTAAAAATGGGCATCCAAAATGACTAGCACTTGTCAGATGGAAAAGTAGAAATGGCAAATAAATATATGAAAAAAATGTTCAACATCAATGGAAATTTGAGAGATGCAAATTAAAACATGCTGAGATTGCATCTCACCCCAGAAAGAATGGTTATTATTAAGAAATCAACCAACAACAAATGCTGGCAGGGGTGTATGGGAAAAGGAATCTTTCTCCACTGTTTGTGGGGTACATCAATCTGGGATGTTTCCAAGATTTAGCTATTACAAACTGTGCTGCTGTAAACATGACAGTGCATATATTACCAAAAAGAGGAATAGCTGGAGCAAATGGAGCCTCTGCTCCTAGTTTTATGAGGAATCTCTGCACTGATTTCCACAGTAGTTTCACCAGTCTACACTCCCACCAATCAAATAAGAGAAACCGTGCAATACTTAACCTTCTGTGTCTGATTTCAGTTTGCATTGTGGGCTCAAAATGACTATGACTATAATCATTTGACTATGACTATTAAATGACTATAAATAACTTGAATTTATTATTAACTTGAATTTAACTTTTAACTTGAATTTAACTTGAATTTAAATCTTTATGGCATAGAGGTACTCCATTGTGCAAAAATGCCATATATTCTTTATCCATTCATCTATTGATAGATATACAGACTGGCTTCCAAGATTTAGCTATTATGAATTTTGCTGCTATAAACATGGGTATGCACGTATCATTGTAATATGATGGCTTTAATTCTCTGGAAGATACCTAGAAGGGGTATAACTAAGTAACGGTAAATGTTTTGATTCAATCCAGAACATCAAGGCATCCAAGACACTGCAACTAAAGACACTCATGAAAGAGAATTCCAGAACTGCTTCAGAAAATGACAAGAACAATGGGGTGAAGGTGTTCAAAGTGGGGAGGAGTGGTTTGAGGAAGAGAAACAGCAATGTGTCTTTTCCTGTAATATATATTTTTATTTAAACAAAGGAGTGCACTTTCATGGGCTTAGCTGATGAAACGGTGGTGGGAGCCACTGAGCCTAGGTGGGCACAGAGTAGGACCCATACACCTTGACCACTTGGATGGCATAGAGGCTCAAGCACATCTGAGATAATGCTCCTAAATGTCAGCCCCAAATGTTCTGGCCCAACAAGTGTGAGCTGTGCTGGGGAATCTGAGTTTCTATCAGGTGTTCAAGCAATCCCAGCTCAGAAGGTCCAAGAAGCCATACTGAGGAATAACACCTCTAGGATACCCTATCTCCTTGTATCATCATCAATTACTGAGTTAAGTGTGCCTCACATGACAGACCAAGGTGACACCAGCATGTCTCCGGGGCTCCCACATTGGTATGCTGCCATGTCATGGGGCCTGCATCTCTGAATTCACTCTATGCTGTCCTGCCCCTCTTCCCATACTGGGTGTGATAATTAACTGTTGTGTCGATTTGAGTAAGAAACACCCAACTGATTGGCTTAGCATAGTTCTGGGTGTGGCTGAAAGGACTTATTAAAGGGTGAAGATTCACCCTGGGTGTGAGTGGCACCAACCAATAGGCTTGCAGCCTGAATGGAATGAAAAGGGAAAGAAGAAAATATGGCTTTGATTTCATTGGAGGAGATCCAGTCCATGCCTTTTCCTTGGAAGTCCACCTTCTGGTTTCCAGCACACTCTTCAGTTTCCTGACATGGACTGGCACAGAATTCCACAGTGAGCTCCAGGATTTTAACCTTTGAATGCATCCTTTGGATTTCTAGCACACAGATAGCCATTTGTGCTCTTACACCTCTGACTTTGGAGGAGGCCATTATAAACCCACCTGGTAAATCCATATATTTATATGTCATATATTAAATCTATTTCTCTAGTGAGCGCTGGCTGATACAATAGGGATGAAACCCTGGGCCACAGCCCATACTGGGTTGAAATTCATGATCTTCCTGCTTCAGCTTTCCAAAGTTCTGGGATTATAGGAGTCCCGCCACCCAGCTCTGCTGTCCTCTTAAAACACACATGCATGTGCACACACACACCCCAAACCAACTCAGCTCAGCAAACATTTATTGAGCACCTACAACAGGCAAGGCACAGTGCAAAGTGCTACGGGCACAAAGATGGGAAGGCCAGGCCTCCCCCTTGCGAGGCTTACAGTCTAGCAGATAGAGACTCCTTGCGTTACCTCATGGGTAACAAAAATGCAAAACAGAAGAAGGTGAGCTCTGTGACAGGGCAAATACATGGGGAGGGCAGGCATTGGGGAAAGGTGAGATTCACCAGCTCTGAGGATTCACAAGCGTCATTCCCACAGGACCCTGGAGGGTGGGTAGAGTCATGATGGTAAACTAGGGAGAGAGGGACATTCCAGGGACAGGGAGTGGCGTCCAGAAGGAAAGGACAGTGCATACGAATTATTTTAGTGGAATGGGAAGTAAAGGTTGACAGGGAGCCAAAGCTGGGAAAAGGGTGGGAGCCAGAATCTCTTTAGAGGAAGGAAATCAGAAGGCAATGGGGATCCAGTGAAGGTGTCTAAGCAAGGGAGAGAGGTAGCCTCAGTCCCTCACTCCAGGCACACTGCTGTAGCACACGATCCGCTGTATCATCTCGTCAGCTTTCCAAGCTCACATCGGTCTTGGTCCCAGAGCGGAAACCAGCCTGGGCTTCGCGGCCACAAACACTTTCCAGGGCTGCGCAAAGCAGGAGGCAGTGGCCTTGCTGGCTGATCTCTGAGCTCGTGGCTTCACATCAATCCAGAGAAAAGGAAGGGGGGCTTTACACAACTACTTGCAGGAAAAGGGCAAGGAACCGAGAAGTGATCTGGTGGAGTTTCATCACCTAACAATGGCAAGGTTAAGCCCAGAGAAAAAGGGGGTACAAAGGAAAATGGTGGGGACATATGATCGCCATGATAAGTACCCTTCACATTAACCTATCTCCAGAAGGACTTCCAGGACAAGCTGACCCTGGAGGTCCTAGAATCAGCAGATGGGGTTTTTCAGCGCCGCACACATCCAGGGTCCTCTGCCAATAGGAGTGGCTCAGATCCTTCCTAGTTGTCCAAAGGGGAGGGAGAATGGCGCCCACTGCCACCCGGGCCACCCCAGCCTGGGAAGGGATGTGAGGAGGCCACTGCTGTCCAGGTGGACACCGCAATGCTGGTGAGGGCAGGCTCTCCCAGGACCTCCACACCTGCTGAAGCAGGTGCCTGTGTGGGCAGTCCGGAGGGGGATGAAGTCACGGCTGGGTTTCCAAGGAGAAATGCCCCAGGGCCACCGGCATGCATCTCAGGGCCCGAGACTGCAGGACCTCCGCCTCCATTGCTGATGGTCCACAGGCATGGGTAGGGGCTGCAAGACACACGGAGAGAGGAGTCTGATGATGCTTTAAGAATGCAGTGCCAGCTGGTAAGCAGGGACATGGCACACAGGAGGGCAGTGGTAAAAACAGGGCTTCTGTTCCGACCATTCTGCTAGCCAAGACAAGACAGGCCCTGTTTCTGCATGGCAGGAGAGACTAAAACTACCTTCCCTGTTGCCTGGATTCCTGGGCTGGCCCTGCCACTAACAAGTTACTTGCTTTTAAACACAGCATCTCACTTCCCTGGAACATGACCCTTCCAGGCCATATAAAGTAGGTAAGGCAGTGACAGGAAGATTCTTGAACCACATTTCTGTGAGTTTAGTCTCTCCCTGTCCAAGAGAGAAATAAGAACTGGAATTGTGGTGTCAGAAGCCCTGGATTTGAATCCCATCTCTGTAACCTTCATCAGGTCAGCTCATCTCGGAGTCTCAGTTTCTTCAAGATCTGGAGTGGTATGTTACAGACCTTAGTGACTGTCATGAAGAGGTGAGTATATGGTTCCCAGAAGGTGGCACTCAGTAAATGGATGGGCTATGGGAAGCCTCCAAAACCATCTGTGAGCAAGTCGTTAGTGCGGATCTTACCTGGGCCCTGAGTTGATTGGTCCATTGGTATGGGGTACAGACAGGATGCTGGCGTGGGGAGTGGAGGACAAGGAATTCCAGCTGTCAGGTCCTGAGAAGACTTGCAGATTGCTGCTCGAGCTTTCTATCAAGTTCACTTTAGGGAAAATAGCAACAGTTCAATTGACAAGACATACAAAATGTATAAAGGCAGCGACCAACAGCATTATCCAAGGACAAAATATAGCAATGGCTGGTCTATAAGCACCAACAGTTTGCTATTCTTTTGGAGGGAAACAGAAAAGAGGAAGGGACTTGGGCTTATGGAATGCCACCCACGGGCCAGGTGCTGCTCAGGGTCTGTGCAAAAACTTCCCATCTCCAGCTCACACTCGAGGTTCAGACAAGAAGGATGATGGGCTCTCTGTGACCCAGGTCTGCCTAACTCCTGTTGCCACATTCTCTCCCTTCTAAGAATGGATATAACAGAATCCTCTCAAGCTGAGATAAGAGCCACCAATGCCCAGCCGAGACTCCTGAGGTCCAGGACTTTATTCTCCCAACAATCCCCAAGTGGATTTAAACATCTCACGAGTGGTGTCTTCTCACAGGAAAAAAAGGACCACAGGATCTCACTTGCATATGGAATCCAGGAAAGCTGAATTCATAGAAGCATAAAGTGGAACAGTGGAGGGTGAGGTGGTGAGGAGGTTGGGTCAAAAGACACAAAGATGCAGTTGTGTGGGATGAGTCAGTCGAGAGATGTGGTATACAGCATGAAGAATATAGCTGACAATACTGTATTGTAGAATGAAATTGTCCTATGAAAGTGGGTTTCAGGTGCTCTCACCTAAAAAGAAAAGAATTATATGAGAAAATGGATATGCTTTGTGGTAGTAGTAATCTCAATAAATAGATAGATAATAGATGACAGATAGATAGACAGAGACAGACAGATGATAGAGACAGACAGATGATAGATAGATAGATAGATAGATAGACAGATAGATAGATAGATAGATAGACAAACCATGTCATACACATAAATGGAGGGAAAGGAATAGCATTTTCTATTTATTTGAACCTCTATTTGCACAAACAGTGCATATAAAGAGAAAAGAAGGAAGAAAAAAGAAGAGAGAAAGAAAGGAAGAGGAAAGAGGGAAGGGAGAGAGAGGAGGAAGATACCCATGCACATCCCTGGTGCCAGGGTTTGAACGTGTCCCTAAAGTTCACATGCTAGAAACCGGATCCCCAAGGAAACAGGGTTGAGAGGAGCAACCCTTAAGACCCCAGTGGCGGATTAATGGCATTTGGGGGTGTGGGCATGGGAGCGGATTTCTTATAAAAAGATTAATTCAGCCCCCTCCCTCCCTCTGCCATCCATGAGCTGCCTTCTGCCATCCCTCAACCCAGCAAGAAGGTGCTGACCAAAGGCCAGGCTTTTAATCTTGGACTTCCTCACCACCAGAACCATGATGAATAGAAGTGTTCTCTACAAATCACTCCACCTCCAGCACTCTGTTACAGCACCACAAATTGAATGAAGACACCTGGCCCTGTCGCATCTTTCTGTGATGTGGCACTTGCCTCCTCTGCAGTCATAGCTCCCAGATCCTTGGGCACCCCCCTTCCTCTACACTGTGTTCTTCATCCGTTCCCCAGAAAACCCAGGCTCTTTCATCCTTCACACCTTCACTCCCTCCACCTGGGCTGCCTGCACCTCTGCCTGTGTCACACACTGTCCATCTGCCCCTCCTGCCCACTTTTCCATTCATCCTTCCAGGCTCAATTTAAATACTGACCCCCAGCACAGCCTTCTCTGACCCACCAGACAGACCTAGCTTCTCTTTTTTCATTCCCACAGTGCCATGGCTCACGGGTGCTCTGGATTATTTCTCTAACCTTAATGTACCTGTGAGTCACTTGGGAATGCAGGCTCTGGTCTGGGAGTAAAGCCTGAGAGTCGGTAGTTCTAACAAGCTCCCAGGTGGTGCTGCAGGCCCACAGGCCACGTCAGAGAACTCACTGCACTACATGGTTAATTACATATGTATTTGTGTAGCCCCAAGACCCTCCTGGGAAGAAACCACAAGGGTAATCAAAAAACACAGTGAGTATTTAAATTTATTACAGTGAAAGATACATGTCAGGAATCCCCTTGAAATACTCCACCTTATTTGAAACACATTTATCCCAATATTATTATCACTTTCTTTTTTCCTTTTTTTTTTTTTTGATACTTTCCAAAGTGGTTCTGAAAGTCCTCTTTCATAAATGCCTTTCAGAAGTGTGATAAAAACAAAAATACAGCGAATACTGCTGCTGAGTGCCATTCAACAGAAAGGCAGACTTGTAAAAACATCACTGTGTGTCATCGCCCACCTTATTCACCAGATCTGGCACCATGGAACTTCTGACTCCTTCATAAAATCGAAAGGTAAATGTTCTGCATCAATTCAGGACATCACAACATCACAGCCAGCATGTTGTAACTAAAGACACTCATGAAAGAGCACTTTCAGAACTGCTTCAGAAAGTGGCAAGAATGATGGGAAGAAGTAAGTGTGTTTGAAGTGAGGGGAGTATTTTAAGGAAGATTCATGGCAATGTGTCTTTCACTGAAGCCACTGTTTTTTTAACTTAACCTCATGTGGTATTTTTCACTCATCCCTCATACATCTTAGTCACTTCCCTGTCCCCCAGCAGGTGTTCAGGACAGATGCTTTTCATGCCGAACATGGAAAAGAGCAGGAAGTACAGTGAGACGCCGGTGAGTAGCCTCTCTCAGGACGTTACAACCTGAAGAGCACAAGAACAGGGGTCCAGGAGACCCTGAGGAAATGCAGAGTTCAAGGTGCCACAGAGGAAGGAAGGAGGCTGGAATCTCCAACCATCTCCCATGCCATGAACTTTTTAGCTTTGTTTTATTTAGGATCGATCTCTCGGTATTAGACAGGATCTGTAGGATATTAGGGTATTTGAGCATTTTGCCCATGTACCTCAAACTAAGCCTGGTCCTCAGGAATAATTGCTACATTAATTCTTTAATAAAAAATTAACCTCTCTGTCTCTCTGTCTCTATCTGTTTCTCTCTCTCTCTCTTTCCCTGCTGAGATTGAACCCAGGGCTTCAAGTATAACAGGAAAGTGCTGTGCTACTGAGTTTATACACGATATACCATATCATATACCCCTAGCTTTTTGTTTGTTTGTTGTCATTTTGGCTTTGTTTTAATAAGTATGATAAACAAGCAAGGGCTGAGCATACACATGGCCAAGGGAGATAAAACAGCAGTAATTGAGAAACAAAGCATGCAAATAATAGCACCAATATAAAAAAAAAAAAAAAACAGACCACCAAAATTACAAGGCTGGGTTACTCCCACAAAACCAAACTAAGACCTAAACATACAATGACATGGCTCCAAAAACCTTTCTAATCGTCCTCCAATCCTACACCCAGCCACAAATGCCATGTAGGCGACGGCCACGTGTAAACAGTGAGCTGGTATTTCAGACGCCATGGCTTCCAGACTTCCGTTTCAGAGATCAGCCTGAAACTGCCTTGTACACCAGCACCCCGAGATGGGGTACCCCTCATCGTTAGAACCAGGAGACCGCATGTTTCATGAAATCACCACAAAACAATGCAACTAAGACAACTAGACCTTCAAACAGCAGTGCATAAAATAACAATGAAATAAAACAAAAATAGTACTATGCAATGTCGTGCTTGCACATTAGATGAAAAGGGTTCTATCTTCAGATACTGCTTTTCACTGGCTGTTTCTTTCTCCCCAACTCCCCCCACCCCCTTGCAAGCCCCGCTCATCCCCAGGGCTTAATTAGCCGAGCCACACACCTGAGGGGGAATGGCTCCTGTGCACGTAGGCCGGAGGGTAGGGCACCTGCCGGCGGCCCCGGAGGCCGGCGTAGTGCTCGCAGCCGTGGTGGGCGCGCGGGGCGGGCAGAGGCAGAGGAGCTGCGTACTGGTAGCTGCCGTTTCCTGCTGTGCACACACCATCTGGGTTGGAGAAGATCCAGCCTCCCACTAGGACAGACAGACAAAGACAGAGAGGCTTCCGCACCAAAGCCAGTGACCAGTTACCTTGCGCAGCCGCAGCCGTTGCTTGTGAACGGCACCTACCCCTGCCTAGTTAAAAGACACCACCGCAGCCACCACCATCCCGCTGCCGATTCCCTTCTCCCTAAGCAGGTGACCTTCAGACGGACCATACGTAGGTCTTAGTGGAGTGCGAGAAACCTCTTACAAACACTGGAAAATGCAGCCTCCATGCTGGCGTTCATAGAAATGCAAAAGCTAAGTTTCTTCTGGCTTAATTGAAGTAAAAGTCAGGCGAGGAGGCCTTAGATGTAGTGTGACTCACAGAGCCACGGCAGGTAGGGGCTGTTCACTGTGTCACACAGAAGAAGCGAAGGCCCTTCTCTTTCTGTTTCTATACCCTCAGGTCATAGAAATGGTTTCGGTGTTTTGGGGTGATTTCATGAAATTTGCAGTTCCCCGGTTTCTAATGATGAGAGAATACCCCATCTCGGGGTGCCGATGTACAAGGCAGTTTCAGGCTGATCTCTAAAAGCCAGGTCAAGTCATGGAGTCTGAAATACCAGGTGATACTGTCCACCACCAACCCACAAAGAAGTTTCTGAAAGCACAGAGAACGAGAGAGCTGGCCTCACACACTTTGATAGCAAACATTCTGCAGAATATTTTAGAAGTCTTACAAAATATCGCATACGAATTAGTGACGATTCCAAACAGAAGACTACTTCAAGTAAGCTCCTGATGTTTGTAATGCAGGCACATAAATGCAGACTGGTGAAACCAGAGGCATGGTCTCCCATCACATGTCAGCAGACAAGACTAGAACTGCTACAGAATGGGCCTTTGGACCTCAGCAGTGCAGAAATGGAGCTTGGAGTTAGAATCCACTGTCAATGCTTAGATAAAACTGTACAGAATTCATGTTACAAAGTGTGGTTTCATTCATTCCCAACAATTCCCTTTGCCATCTTTGTTTTCCCATTGTAATATAAACATAGGACCAAAGTGGTCCCTACTGGGTAAAGGAAATCAAAATGGGCAGCCAGATGTGGGAAGCTGAGAGGCTTACAGTTCAAGTCCAGCATGAGCAACTTAGCAACTAGCAAGACTCTGTCTCAAAATAAAAATTAAAAAAAATTTTTTAAAGTTTTCAAAAACACTGGGGATGTAACTCAGTGTGAAGGCCCTGGGTTCAATCCCCAGGGCCAAAAAAAAAAAAAAAAAAGGTTCCCCAACATACACTGCAGCTTCTGATGAGACTTTGGCTACTCAGGCCGCAACACAGGTGTAGCTCTGAAAAGCTGGCCTTTCCCAGGCTGATTTGCATGCAAACAGGCGCTCCTTATGGGCTTTATCTGGATCCACCCAGAGATTTCCACACGATGTCACATAGTCTTTTCAACTTCATCTGCATAATTAATGACCTCAGCACATCTTTCCCTCACTCTTCCATAATTCACAGCACAGACTCCCCCACCAGCAGCAGCCTTAAGACCCTACTCTTCCTGCGTCTCAAGATGCTATTTAAGCAGCAATCATCTGACACTTTCTTCGAGTATCATATTTTGTGTATGGCTCTCTTGCTGACGCACATTTATAAACAGATACGCTTTTTTTCTGTTATTCTATTGTTAGTTTATGTCACAGACAAAAATGATCAAAATTCAAGAAGGAAAATAGAACATTTGAGACTTCCATGAACTGATTGAGAATCTCAAGATCCAAGTGTCCAATGGGCAAAACCAAGCAAGAGGCCCCAGAACCATTTCCTGTGCCACATGCAATGTACAAAACCCAAGAAGTCTGCTGAGAAGATTGCAACAGATGAGCTTAGAGAAGGTGTGTCTGGGCATGTGGCCCTAACCTAAAAAGGGGCAATTTTCATTCCAGGTCACTTTAAAAAGTGTTCTTATACAGCTGCTTCTCCATGTGATTAGATGGCCGTTCGTGGTATGCAAGATGCATGAAGGATTAGGAGAGGGAGGAAGTGAAGAATTCCATAGCTGGAAAAGTGTAGCAGGGATTTTAGCAACAATCCTATGATACAAAGTAAAGAGTGTGTCAGATGCCAGGGTTAACTTCACTACTCTGATGTCACTGGCCTTGGGCTCCTATTGCAGCTCCTTGCCCCAGGAGGATGTAGAGAACGTAGAACCTGCTGGGGACATTTAGCTCTACCTGTAGAATCCCCAGTACCGCTCTAGTTCTCCCTATGGCCTATCAAGTGACAAAGGCAGATTCTTTCTACATGCCACCCCACAGAATCCCTGAGGCATCGCCATGGTGACCAATGCCAAAATTTGCAAATACTATGAACAGGGGAAAATCCAGAACAGTGAGTATGAAAGGGCAGATTCTGCTCTGATAAGCCCAGAATGCACTTTTGAGCCTCACTCACATGAAAACAAGGTCCAATCAATTGCTACCATTGCTGTCTCCTGCCTAAGATGCATTCGAGCCCCTTAAGTCTAGGAAAAATACTGGATGTCTCTGGGAAGGAACTTAGTGTGTCTTAGGTGGAAGAAATAACTTGTGAGGTCTTGATTTGGTTTACGCCCCAAGCAGTTATGAAGGTAAAACGTCTAAAGGTGGAGTCCCACACACCCCCCACTTTAGGTCCCCCAAACTCACAGTGAGAATAGGCCACATGCTGGCCCTCAGAAACAGCCTCTGGAATGTCTTTTAGGTGATTTCTGAAAAAGTAATAAAGTTACAGCTTATTGTGCAAGTCCAGTATAAAGCACACCCCAAAGTCTCTTTGGAAAGTAATAAATTATGTGAAATAAGAACACCATATAACACTTTTTATCTCAAAGCTACCACCTTTCCCCAGCACAGTTTCTACTTGTGCAACTGCTCTGAGTTGAAGATTTACTGTTACCTTTATGCCCACATTTATAGTTACCACTTTTTAATTTGACCTTATGAATCCATGATTATTGCTCCCACCTGACAAGATTGAGGCAATAGTAATGACAGCTAAGATTTGTATAGGACTTTGGGAGGTATCTATGATATGCTAGGTCCCCAGGTCCCCCAGTGACCCTAAGAGGGAAATACTGCCATACCCACTTTGCAGATTAGAAAAATGGATCTCACAAAGTAAACTGACTTCTGCAAGATCAAACAGCTGGGAAATGGCTAGGTCAGGACTCAGATTCGGGACATCTTACTCAAAGCTCTGAGCTCCTGTTACTATATCATGCTACTATCATTTTGATTCTAGATTCTTTCATCTCACTTATGCACTTGTTCTTTACAATTTTTGTTATACAAAAAATTATAAACATATATTGTCTATATTTATTAAAATACTGAAAAGTACAGATTTCTGTGACAAATCTTTACAAACATCTATCTATTAAGAGCCTTTCAGACAAAAAGAAAGATTAGAGAGTTATAAAAATAAGTGAAAAGATTCAAAATTTGGGCAAAAAAGTCTAAACATTACAAAGTAATCATATTTACATTCTAAGCCTTGTTGATAAAAATAAAAGTTACCAATAAGTACCAGTATCTTTCATCTTGCCCTAGAATGGGAAAGAAAGCTAGAGATGTTTGGTCACTGGCCCAAAATGGTAGGGTCACCGTTCATACTCTAGAAGTCTCTGCTTTCCTCCCAGAAGTCTCTGCTGTTCTCACCCTGGGAAGTAGGAACCTCCTGCCACTACTTACCTTTTCTAGGCTAAGTGTTGGGTTAAAAAAAACAGCTTATTAAATCCAAATTACTCAGAGGCAATGGGGAAAAAATAGGTGAATTCCTAAAAGTCTAAACCATTTTTACTGTGATTGTGCTACTTTCAAAAATTTGTAGAAAAACAAGACTGACAAAATATCGCCAGCTCCAAGTTCTGAACCACCGCTTTTGGCAACACTTATAATTTGGCTGAATTTGTTAATTCTGTTGAACATTAAACTGAATTCTGAATCAGATTTCAATTAAAATCAATGCAAGCACCACCAGGCAAGTTCTTTCTAGGACATCATAAATTTCATACTTCAGAGTTCAAGTCATAAGATTTTCCTGAAATTTCTCTACTCACCTTTCCTTGGCATCCAAGAAGGCCTTGGCAAAAGGGTTGTACTTGATTTTAAGAGCTGTGATCTTGCATTTGCAAAGATAAGAAATGTTAGTGAACTGAACACTTATGGGCAGACAGAACCCTCCTATCTTCTATCGTCTGTGAATTTCTATGAAATAAGGTAATTTCTTCTCTCTTTTTTTTTTTTTTTTGTTTCTTCACTTACTCTTGCACTAAATCACTAAGGCACTATCTCTGGTAAAGGATATTTTATTATGGCTCATGGTGAAAATGATTAAGTGGCAGCCAGGTAGGGCAGCACACACCTATAATCTCAGTACTCGGAGGCTGGGGCAGGAGAATTGCAGCAAGTTAGGGCCCAGCCTAGGCTACATGGTGAGTTCAAGGCCAGTTTGAACTACAAAGTGAGACCTTGTCTCAAAAAACCAGAAAATGCTAAATGGCATGTAAAGTGAGCAAAGAATTGTCAAAGCATTAGAAAGGAGCAAAGCCCTCCTGTACGAACCCAGCATTGAGTCTCTTATTCACTCCCATTTTTTTCAGTAATCACCAAGCACTGACTATTTGTAAGCTCCTTTTCTTGTCACTTTCCACTTCCCGCTGGAACACAGTGGAAAGCAGTCCAGTTGTGATCTCATGCCAGATGGAAGGCACAGTCTGACACTGATTCCCTTGCTCTTAAATAACCACCCACTGGACCGTTCATTCAAAGAACAGATCATCACTCTCATGCACCCTGACCTAGTCACTTAGCCTTAGCTGCTTTTGTTTCACATCAGAACTCTCTGACACAGGGACAAATACAGAAACAGGGGCAAGAACAGAACAGAGATCCAGTGGATACCGTTTTCCATCTGCCCTCAATGAGATGGAAATGCCTCGAGGGCAAGATTCATCTGTTTTATCTATTGCAGTCTTCCAAGCATCCAGAAAGATGCCCAACAAATATTTGTTGAATAAGGAAATATTGAAGCGAATATTTATGTCAGCAAGATCCTGAGATCTTTTCATACTTCTGTGCTATTAGTCTATCACATGCTTTTTAAGTAAATACATATTACCTTTAACTTTTTAAATTTAATCAAAAAGAATCCAATGCTCCCCTGGTGTTCCTAAGGTCAGCAGGCCTAGGAACACCTTGAGGTTGTGGATTAACCCAAACCAGCCCACAGAGAGGCAAGACTATGAATTTTGTTTGTTTGTTGTTACACTGGGGATTGAACCCGGGCTATTCTCCCAATCCTTTTTATTTTGAGAGAAAGTCTTGCTAAGTTTCTCAGGCTGGGCACAAATTGGAGATCCTCCTGCCTCTGCCTTTCAAAGTACACCACCATATCCTGTTTATGCCCTGAATTTTCACTACTTTCCTACAGTGTTAAATTACCACGCAGGAAGAGACAAACAGTACTCAGAAATCAAAAATTAACAACAAAGACATGTCACACAATAGACCCCTAAACAAAGGTGTGTATTTGCATCAGTTTCCACAGACTTGCTTCCAAAGTAGGAGGGAGCAGGTGATACCCACAGCAGATTCACCCCGCTCTGTGCAGGCTATGGTACTTTCAGGGTCCTCAAAGTTTCCTTAGGTTTAACAGAACTTGAGAGTTGTATTAAATGTGTCTTACATCAGAAGAGCACACACTGGTTGCCACTCTTTCATGTCCCTAAGGGTCCATATAATAGGTACACACTTGCTGTTCCCTGGAGGGCTCTTGAAGGAAACTGAGGGACCCTGGCCCCATCCCCACTCTTTTATATGGGGGTGGGGAACATGTTCTGTGTACTGATCCCAGGACTTGTCACACTAGGCAAGCACTGAGTTATAGCCCCAGCACTTTTTTTTTTTTTTGAGTCTCAGTAAGTTGCCCGGGTTGGCCTTGAACTTGCTAGTTCAGCCTCCTTAGTAACTGACATTACAGACCTGCACCACTACACACAGCTGACCCTCATTTTTCCCTGTCACTCGGCCAGGAAGTGAGTGGTTTTACAGCTGTCGTGAAGTGCTGCCTCACCATGGGCCCTGAAGCAACACTGGGGGTCAAAATAAATCTTTTCTTTTTCTGAGTTCATTATATCAGGTATTGGTGGTAGTGATGTAAAACTGTTGGACAAATGGGTCTTTGGCAAACTGGAAGAGGAAGAGAGGAGCAGCTACCGCATTATTTAACTTCACCACTGCTGAGAGTATCTAAATCCTGGAAAATGTATCTTTCATCCACACTTGCTTGTGGTACTAAAGGGTCTCCCTGTCCCTTCTGCCATGCTCTTCCAGTGGTGCATATGCACATGCACACGCGCACGCGCACACACACACACACACACACACACGCCACACGCACACACACCCTTACCTCCTCGTTCTGATAGGCAGTCACAGCTATGAACTGGGTTTCGGGGAAGGAGCAGTTCATTACCATACGGTGGGCACCTCCGACACGCACTATGTGAACCTGGGGTTCATATTTATGCAGAGAATTCAGCATTATCTGTTGAAGAGCAGAATGAAGACACAGATAAACCAAGCCAAGCCTGCACCAGAGTGCACTCCCACCAATCCATCAGGGACACACAGGTGAAATCCTAGGTCCCCTGAGCTGTCTCTACACCACTGAGAAATGAATGAGGTTCATTTTTCAGAAGTTCCCAGGAGCGGAGCACTGAGACTAATGCAGGGGTCGGGGCAGGGTGTCAGGGAGGAGTTGTTCTTAGTGTTCTGCATTCTGCCTCCCGTTTTCTTCGTTCCCTGTTTTCAACACAATGTGCATTTCAATCCATTAGACCACGTGTTCTATTTCATATGAAGAATAACTCAAAATACTGGTTGCATTTCACTGGTGACTGAACGAGATCTGACACTCAGTGCTGAGATACAATCCACACTTTAGGATTCAAATGAAAGGTTACTGAAAGTCTCATGTTATGAAGTCTGGTAGGAAATCACAAATTTACTTTTCAACTTCTGGTTTTAATAAAGAACTACTAGAACCTTCTGGAATCATAGACTCCCATGGCATTCTTCACCTCAGAGTCCTACTACCTGACAGTTAAGCATCACGAGAACAGGGAAGCTGAGGAAACAGTCCCAAAGAAGCCAAACACGTGGAACACAGAAAAGAATCAAGACCTTTTCTCCCAGCCATGTCTCCCATCCCTCAATAGCCTCCATTTTGAAAGGAAACTAACAACGGGATGGGAGACTTGTATCCACAATGCTACCACCCAAGCCGAGGGGAAAAAGCCTCTACATCATGTTTACTGTAATTAGAGACCTTTAATAAAACCTGCCCTATTTAAGGGTTGTTTGGTTTTTTTTTTTTTCTGAAAAACCAAAGCTGATCCAATATTCTATTGATAATTATCATAATGCCCAAGCGGAGGAAGTAATTATTTCATTTCGGAGCAGCTTTTTATTAAGGTAGTTGTCTACTGCCAACATGCCACTTATACCAGAAAAGGGGAGAGAGTATAACAAAACCCTGGTACCCACAAACATTTCCCTCCTGAGGCCGGGTAAAAAGCACATAAGACAAAACTATGAAAAAAGCCCTGATGATTAAGTAAACAACTGCGAGCTCTCTTTCTCTTCACATCCGGAAGTCCATTAAAAACTGAAAGCGCCAATTAAGAGCTGTTTATTCCTGTTTACATTTGGACTCCAGGGAATAATTGGCTTCTGTGGGAGAAGAGGTTGGTGAGGACCCCTCTAATTGCCTAAATGCACCCTTGATATTTCTTGATTGGTGCTGCGGGGAGGTGGCACATACCTGCCCACCTCCGTTCAGCTTGTTGGTCAGCTTCACTTTGCTGAAGGAGATGGGAGCCTTCATCCAGTGGGCCCCGAAGTTGGGAGAGTCAGGGTGGATGTAGACACAGCTGTGGCTGGAGACCTCTGGCTTTCCTGCGGGCACCCACTCCCCATTGACATACTTCCAGCGGTGACTGTCCGTAGGGACAAAGTCCAACAGCAGAGAGTACATAGCATTGGGGTCCAGTCCTGTGACACTAATTTTCAGGACGGGGAACATCCGTCTAAAAGCAAAGGCAGAAACTTAGTGACCGGTGAGATGTTAAAGACCCTCCCCACCTTGCCCAGAGGCCGGTTGTCAGGGGCGCTTCCATGGAATGACCTGGAAGGAGCCACAGAAACAGGGGCCAGGGTCACAGGCCAGTTCTTTCTCTCTCAGGCTTCTCAAGCCTTTCATATACTAAAGGACAGACACCATGCACATGGACAGAAGCTGTGGAATTCTCCATCCCCTAAACTTGATGACGGAACTAGCTTTTCTCTGAGCATTTTGTGGGAATTTGTGTTCAAGAAGCACACTTTGAAATAGACAGATCTGGATTCATTCATCCTCTGCCACCCTCTAGAACAGCACCAATAAGTTCCTGGCACAAATACTTGGAGCTTTCCAAATAGCTGGTTTCTGATTCTAGAGCAATTCTTTCACCCCAAAAAGAAACCCTGCAGCCATTAGCCGTCACTCCCTAGTCTACCTAGTCTGTTACAGAAAGAAAAGCAGAAGCATGCGGTTCCGGTTCCACTGGCCAGACAGGAGAGGGGCGGGTTGACCTGCTTTGAACTTGGAGTTTGCAAAGTCACTGCCTAAGGTAAGACGACAGGACAGAAGCAGGCTGGCCATTTGAAGAGCAAGGTGCCAACCAACACTTACAGAGCACTTTTTAGGTGTCAGGCTACAGCACTGTATAAGGATTAACTCTGGGCCACGGATTTAGCTCAGCGGCATAAGCACCTATCTGGCAAGTTGGCAGTCATGAGTTTGATCCCTGGTACCAAAAAAAGAAAGAATTAACTCATCAAGTTCTTGCAACAACTTTATGAAACAATCTTAATGTGTTCCAAGAGAGAAACAGACTAGGCCACATATGTGAATTGAATGAAATTTCTAGGGGAAAAACTGCACCTGATGATTCATTCCAAATCCAGCCCCAGGCTGAGAACTGCATCCCTCTCCCATTTCCTCCCCTACAGATGTGACAGGATCTTCACGTGAACTAAAATGACTCTGGTCCCTTAGGGAGGCTGTCTCTAACACAAAATCTCCCCTTTGTATTTTGTTGTTATTCTTTTTCAACAGAAGGACTTTTCTGTATTGCGTTCTCTTTATTTCATATCAGGCTATTCCCTTTTGCTGCCTATTTTAGCATTTTCAATTATTTTAGTAATATTAGCAAATGTAGGCAACAGAAAGCCTCTGGACAAAGAAGCACCTTTTGCAGTCACAAATGCGGCCATCAGAAATTGTCACAGGGATAGCATGGCATCATCTTGATGGCCAGGTGTCTGACTTGTTTCCAGGCAGCAGACAGGGAAACAGTCTCTGTCTTCCAGCCTTGTGCTTTTTCTAAACTGTTAAAAGTTACTCCATTTTTATTTTACTTTGCAAAAACACAACAGCTACACAGGTATAACTGCCATTTATCACAATAAGCTTAAAAGCATCAAAAATTTTCCCCATGAAAACATTTAGTGTGTTTAAAATACACCTGTTCCCCATGCACTAAGCTGCCAGCATGCCAATGGGACTGTTGACGACAATAGCAAGGCTGGGGTCTTCATGACACAAATGTTAGCAAATTTCATATGCAGCTTCACAGCTAAGAGGTGGTTTAACGCAAAATAGTTTTTCTATGATAACAGTTTTATTCTGTACCTAGGACTTGGCATGTGTCACACCTCATTTAAATCTTACTTGCGCCCAAGGAGGCAGATACCATTATAGCCATTTCACAGATGAGGACACTGAGATTCAGGCAGCACAAGCACGTGCTGACTTTTCCTGCCCTAATGCCTCCTCTTCTACTACATTCACATTTTTTTGTCTCTTGTTTGAAACTTCTAGAAAGTTAATATGGTTAGGCCACAGCAAAAAGAAAAGTCCCCTCCATGTTCCAAATCTCAATACCTGAAGATTCATTTACTCATTTAAAGAATGATTTTTTTAATGCTTGCTCTATATCAGGAATTTTTCTATGATGACTAAAATTACCACAAGTCCAGTGTCTTCTTGCCCATGAAGCCTGCATTGTAACAAATGAATCAGACAACAAAAATGTAAATGAATTGTTGTTGATGTGTAACATAATGTGTGTGTGTGTGTGTGTGTGTGCGCGCGCACACTGGGGATTATACCGTGGCCTTCACTCTGAGCTACAACCCCAGCCCTTTCTATCTTTTATTTTAAGACAGAGTCCCACTAATAAGTGGCCAAGCTAGTCTCAAAATTTCATTCTTCCTCTCTCAGTCTCTTATAGAGCTAGGATGATAGGTGTGCACTACTATGCCCAGTTTATAAGACCATTTTAGTTTGCAAGAGTACATGAACTGTTTCATCAGGAATCAAGATAGGTGTTGTCACAGAGAGGAGCTTCATGAGCAGAGCTGAACAGACAAAAGTCAGGGAACAACCCTGGAGTTCAGACCTAAATAAGAAGAAATTTCATGCTGGCTGTGCTTGCAGGCAAAAGGAATGGCACACACAGTGACCTGGGGGCCAAGAGGCCAGATCTGCAGAGAAACTGAGAGGCAAGGCCAGTGGAGAACTGGGACTAAAGCTGTGCTCTACCACATCCTGCTGATACGGTATGTTTTGAAGTAGCTGAGACCACACGAAAAGATGTTCAACATCACTAGAACCAGAAAAACACAAATGGAAACTGCATTAATGCCACTACACAGCATGCAGGATGGCTATCAGAGAAAAGCCAGACAATAACAAGTGTTGGCGAGGACATAGGGACAAAGGAACACTCAAACCTTGCTTGTGTGGGAATGAAAAATGGTGCAATCTCCTTCAAAAACAGCCTGGCAGTCCCTCATCTTATTAAACAGAGTGACTAACCCTGAAATTCCTCTCCTCGACAGATACATAGGAAAATGAAAACACAGGCCCACACAAAAATTTGCACACTGCCAAGCATGGTGGCCCAAGCCTGTAATCCTAGCCCTGTGAGAGGCTGAACTAAGAGGATTGAAAGTTGAAGCCCAGCCAGGGCAATTTAGTGACATGGTGAGACCTTGTCTCAAAATAAAAAATTAAAAGGAGTTGGGGATGTGGCTCAGTGTGAAAGCCCTAGGCTCAATCCCCAGTAACACACACACACACACACACACACACACATTCATAGCAGCATTATTCATAATAGTCAAGAGGTAGAAAACTGCAAAGGTCCATAAACTGATGAATAGATACAAAATGTGTTAGATCCATCAGAAGGAATATTATTCAGCCACAAAAAAGGAATGAAGCACTGAGACACACTCCAACATGGATGAATCTAGAAAATATTATACTAAGTGAGAAAGGCAACTCACAAAGGATCACATATTGTATGATCCCACTGAGATGAAACAAGCAGAATAGATGACTCTAAAGATAAGAAATAGGTGAGAAGTTCTGGGGTAGGGAGAGATTGGTTAAGGGTGGCAGTGTTCCTTGTGGGGTGATGAGAATATTCTAAAATTAATCATGGAGATGGATGTATAACTCTGTGAAGACACTAAGAACCATTGACTCATGCTATGATGTGAATTATGTCACAATAATGGTATTAACAAAAGCATAAAATGTTCTGTCTCTTGGAAGAGAACATATCTGAAAACAGAAGGACAGTTAAAGGCCTTATGTCCTTTGAAAGTCCAACTGCCAAGAACTTTTTAAATTATTCTTGCTTTCTTAACCACTCCATGAACAAACTAAGAGATGCCATGTACTTTTTAATGCTCATTATGCCAATGAAGAATAAACAAAAGCCTATAAACTTGCCAAAGGTCTGGGAACTGGGACTGGGTGAGCCCCAAAGCCAAGCTCATCTCCTCCCACTGTACATCCCCTCCCATCTCATCTCACAGTGACCTTGACACATTATCTAAGAATGATTTATCTATTTACCTGTGGTCACTGCCCAGGACCAGGCTTTGGACAGAAGAACGGCACTGCTAGTCAAGCTGATTTTCCCCCATTTTCTCCTCCAAAGTGTGGCTAAGCACAAGGAAATCCGGACAAGCTTCATTTCACCCGATCCTTGAAAGAAAGTCTCAGAGAGAACGAAGCTAGGGGAGGAAGGGGGCAGGGAGGTAGGAAAGGGAGAGAAATGAAAATAGAGAAGGAGAACAGTTCCTTCCCAAACAGGTGTGTTTGAAGAACCACTGGTGGTTGAGTCTTCCAAACAAGCCCAGTTTGCTCTGAGACTAACTGGTTTTATTTCAGAGACAGGGAATCTTGAGAGCCCTGCTGGAAGAGGCCCCTGGAAGTGAGGTATTGAGGGAGGAAGAGGACAGACATGCAGCAGATATTGGAGGCAGGGGAAGAAGAAAAGGGTAAAAGAAATATTCAGGAAGTTTCACTTGTGAACACCCCCACCTCCCAGGAAAAGTACAGTTCCCATCACACGCTGACCGAGTTCAGAGTTAGGGGTGGGGAGTTGGGGGTATGAGGGAAATGCATGGTATTTATACGGTGGCTTCAGAAAGTGGCCAGAGAGACAGGACAAGTGTGTTCGAAGTGCGGGAGAACATTTGAAAGAGGATTTGTGGCAGTGTGTCTCTTACAATCATCGTTTTTTTTTTTTAACTGAAAGGTTCACAGTAGCTTCCAGTCACACCACTTGTGTTTGTGAAATGCGTGATGCGTGGGTGTGAACGCAGGTGAAAGGGAGCAGGCATAAGAGTAGCTGCGGGCACCAGTTAAAAGTAAATGGAAGAGGAGGAAAGAGAGTAGCCTGAGGGATGGAAGCGCCCTAGTCAGAAGCACTAACACTGATGCTTTTCACCTTCTTGAGTTGGAACTGGAAAGTTTGTAGGAAAAAAAAAATCCATGGTCGCGACGCCACGGTGTGCACCTCGCCTTTCCTCCCGTGGTGCTCTCGGCGCACTGGGAGCCTCCGCTCAGCGCCTCTGCACCAACACCCTTAGCTTTCAGCAGACCCAAAGCCGGGGATTCCCAGCACCTTCCCATGGCAGGAAATGGACACCCCGGGCACGTCAGAAAACACTGCCCATGTCCCAAAACCTGCTCAAGGCAAGTTTCATCACACCAAAATCATTTAACTGCATGAAAACATACATGAAATAAACATTTTATCCTCAGGTGAAGATGCTATCGGTTTTAAAAATACCAGAGAGTGGCCTCTGTGGTCAGAAATGTATTTTTCTGCAATCCCAAGTATAAGTTCCTAGCTTAAAGGATGGAGATAAAAGAAAATACAGGCTGAACTTTTGAGAGTGAGTCAGTGGGCTTTACGAAGGTATTGTAAGTGTTACTCTTATATCTGAAAAAAACATTGAATAGGAATAACTAAAATTTTTCAGTTATTTTAACAGAAGATGCAGAAATAACTTCAAGTGCACTCAGCTAACTTATCTTTGACAAAGCGGCCAAACACCTTCACTGGAAGAAAGGTAGCCTCTTGAATAAACGGTGCTAGGAAAACTGGCTTTCCACTTGCCCATATGCCCATAAAAGATGAACGGATAAAGAAAATGTGCCATTCATATACAATGATGTACTACTCTGCCATAAAGGATAAACTGGAATCATTTGTAGGCAAATGGATGCACTTCGAAACCATCTCTCTCTCTCTCTCTCTCTCTCTCTCTCTCTCTCTCTTTTTTTTAACAGCATCTCACTATGTAGTATAGGATAGCCTTGAACTTGCTTTTGCAGCCCCGGCTGGCTTCACGCTCATGGCAGTTCTCCTGCCTCAGCCTCCTGAGTGCTGGGATTACTGGCATGTGCCACCACACCCAGCTAAGACCATAACCTTAAGTGAAATAAACTGGACAGGCAAGTTAAATATTGCATTCTTTCTTTTGTGAGAAATGCAAAGGGTAAATAAAGAGCATAATAGAAGACACATATTGGGAAGTAGAAAGAACATGTTCAAATGGGAAAGGGAACAAGGGAGGAAGGCAAGGAAGAGAAAAGGAAAATGGAAACAAAACTTTTGTAAATGAGGAGCGAAAGAAGTTGTGAAGGGAGGGGAGGGGAATGGGGAAAAAATACATTACATCAGGCACAAATTCCCTATGGTGAATGTGATCAACAGATATGACAAATATGTACTAATAAAAAAAATGAGGCTGAAAATTTTAGGTTAAAGGAAGAGGGGAAGGAAAGGCTAAGCAGGGGGGTGAGGGCCTATAATTGCAGCTACTCGGGAGGCTACAGCAGGAACGCTGCAAGTCCAGCCAGCCGGAGCACCACAGGCAAAAGAGACACCCAGTTTCAAAAGAGGGCAGGAGAGTAGAGAACAAGGAGGTTTGAGCCAAGGAGGGAAAAGACGGAGGGAGGAGGGAGTGGCCAGGAGCTAAGCCCTCCATCAGGACCCCAGTTAGAGGACGACAGAACTGGCCGGTGAGACCCCTCTCTGCACGGCTGCTGATCCATGCCGGGACAGTCGTCCTGTTTACACACCTGGAAGTGAGTCTACAATGGACAATGAACGTTAATTCTTTCACCAGCTCATCCCATGTGGCTACAGATGTGCTACCACTCAGCACAACAAGACAGCAAACACACACGTAGTACCTGCTTACGTCAACTGAAACTTCGGAGAAAACTCAAAAAGCCGTGAGGCCCAAGAAGGAAAAAAATGGAGATGAAGCTTTTGTTAATAAGGAGGGTAACAGGGGTTGAAGGGAAGAGAGGGGAATGAGAAGAAAGAAAAAAGAATCAAGATATACATCATGTACAAGTACAAATTCCCTGTGACGAATGTAATCATCGCATATACCTAAAATGCACCAATAAACTTAACAATAAGAATAATAAAGTCATAGGCCTAAAGGGCCAGGCAGGCCATGGGAATGGGAGAGAGCGGGCTGGCTTCGGTCTTCTTAGCCCAAAGGGCCTGAAAGCTTCTGGTGCGGCTCAGGCTGGGCAAGGAGAGGGGATTTGCAGCAGACACCGCAGATCCCAGGATGGAGGGGATGGGTGAGAAGGTGACGGGAATAGGCGGCGCGGGGTGGGGGGGAGAGTAAATATGGAATAAGAAAGCTATGTCTACCCCAAGAGCAATAAAGCACTAGAGAAGCTTAATCTGAGAAACTAAGGGAACTGAAGGGAATTCCAGACCAAGCTCACACATCGTTAACTGTACCCATTGCTTATGGAATTGTCTCCTCTCTATATCTAAATGATGAATAGAACTTCTTAATCTTCTGGCGAAATATTGATCCTAAGGGTTTCAGCAAAAAAGATTCCTTTAAGAAGACGATCCTGTTTCCCTAAAATAAGATCTCATCGGAAAATAATAAGCCTTGAAAAGTAGAGGTCAAAAATGTCAGCCCCAAGCAGACCACCCTTACCTTGCCTTGATCTGCCTGCCTCATGTTGGATCTTCTATAGGCAGGAAAGGCAAGGATGAGCTGACTGGGGCTGGCGTTTCAGGTCTCTAGTTTTCAGGACTGTATTTTCCAGTTAGGTCTCATTTTGGGGGAAACGAGGAATTTCATTTGGAGGTGGAGGAAGACAGCTATAGATATCAAGAGCAAATTTGACCACAATTATACTGCTTCCACAGGAAATGTTTTTCACATAGTTCACATAAAGTTATTTTAAATGCAAAGAATTTTAAGTATGGGGAATTTTTTTTATTTAGGTGGTGAGTGGGGAGAAACACTTTTTAAGTGGTGAAAGTGCATTCTGGTATAACTTACTATTAAGCTGGGTTTAGGATGTATTGGAAGATTTTGTTTTCACTTTTTCCTTGTTGAAATTGATGAGATGTATTTTTACTTGGTGATTTTACTTATTTCATCGTAATATACAGCCACATTGACAGGCAAATAGCATGAGGCTAGGTAGTAGCACAATTACTGAACACAAAGAATAATAAACAGAAGGTTTACTCATGCTCAAACATCATAAAGTTTTAACAACTGTATCATCATTCATCTTTGAAAGAAAAGAAATTAAATCCAATTAAATTTAGCAACCTATCAAGACCCAGTCTGAAAGCAGGGAGGGTCTAGATGTGGCTAAGTACAAATTCTGTGGGTTCAGTCCCCAGTACCACAAAAAGAAAGAATTTCTTTCCTTGAAATTAAAGACATGTTTGACATTTCTTTCTACCAAAGGGGCAAAAAGTGATGTGTAAATACAGCTCAAGCAGAAGGAACATGCATAATTACAATGATAAATATTACAAATAATAATTCTACACATCATAAGTACGGGACCCAGTTAAAGAGAAAAATGCAAATATCAGACCAGGTTGAGAGTCCTACTACCAATCTAATCATAAGTTATCAAAATGCCCTCACTCGAGCTACAGCTTCCACTTCCAAAGCACTTCAGTGTCACTCGACAGCTCTCAAGTTTGTAATTCTCCCAGACCAACAAGGAATAGTGCGTTTCCTGTGCTGTGCTCTATTCAAGAGCAGAAAAGCCAAGACATGAGGAACAGGAGCATTCTGTCCACGGTCAAAATCTCACCACAAATTCAGCGGGCTTAAGCTTTCTGTCTTAGCAAAATTTCCCTCAAAGTACCCTGAGGGGCATCCCGCCCAAACTCACCCCGCAGGAAATGCCTGGTGTTTTGTACTTATGCGCCCCTGGGAACCAAAAGATATGTGAGCATCAGCTGAACGTTGGGACCCACCGTGGCGAACCTGCAGGCAGGGAGATTTTTCCTTCAAAACATTTGCAACTCCTCCAGGAAGCAAAACCTTCTAATATTACCTGGGCAACCAATTAGCAGACTAGATTTAATAGAATCTGAGAAATGTCAAGAGTTCAGTTTCCGTTAATCCCTTTTGTTGCAGTAAGGGAAAAAAAAGAAGGCGGCGACTTCTCTCAGGCAGTAAACTATGAATTCATTCTCTGTTCCTGCAGTGCCTCTCACTTCATCGCAAACACAACTGCAAATGAACGTTCACCGCAGACCCACTGGAAAGCAGATGGAGTGAGAGGCAATGAGATTAAATCTGCCCTTTTGCTCCCAATCTTCAACCAGCCAAAAATTTCTGGCAGTGCTTAGAAGGAAACCATCCAGTTTCCAAGCAGAACTGACACTCACATTATCTGAGCAGAGCTGGAATGTGAGTCTGCTCCAAGGTAGCCAGTCAGTCAAAAATTAATATTATTTTCTGACATTTGAGTGCATTTCCCCAATCCACGAGGCATGCCCTCCCCTCTTGACAGTAATTTCCCAGAATTTCTCCACTCCAAATGTGTGTAAGACAGGAGGCTTCATCTTCCACTTCTCTGATGATCTCAGAGAATTAATTAAGTTCACAGCCACGTGAGCCCGTCCTGCGCATTAATCAGACCCTGCCGCCAGCCCGAGTGAAGAGCGACAACCTCTTCAATATTCAAGGGGTCTCATCTCCCTCGCCGAGCCACTCCAGCCCCACCAGGGTGGCAGATAAACTCACCTGCCGTTCTTGGTCACGATCATTTCATTAGTGACTTCCTTGAATCTCTGCCACAGGGGTGCGTCCTCCAGGACGATCTGAAGTTGCTTCTCTGTGGGGTCACCCTTGTCCCTCCCGGCCTGAAGCTCACTTTCCACCACATTGAGCAGGCGAGAGACGGCGCCTTCGCTGGCCTTCTGTGTGCCCAGCTCACTCATGCCACGGGCCCCTCTCAAACTTTGCTTAGCACCGTCACCCACCTCGCCTGCTTCGAGCTCCTTCCTCCTCTCACCCGCCTGCTTTCCAAACCCAGCTGCTCCAAGTCTGGGGAGCCAAAAGAAGATGCCCTGGTTCTTGCCTAACCTCCCACTGTGATAGCCCTGAAAGTCTCCAAATTATACCACCAACCTGTTAAGCTCCAGTTGGGGAGCGGGGTGGAGGGAGAGGAGCGGTAGGGAAGAAAAAGCCCTCTCTTAATTACTCATTGGATCAGGTGGGAGAGAGCCCAGCTTTCCCATTGGCTGCTGTGCCTAGAGTAGACGTTTAAGAAGAGTACTCCATCCAAATTATCAGGCTTTTATCTTGTTGTACCTGAAGAGGTCTAATCGGTGTATTGAGGACCATTTTCCCGTTAATTAAAATTATTCCAGGCCCAGACTGCAACAATCAGGCAAATCATGTTTGTGTATAAATCAGGCACGTGGCACCTATAGGGAAGGAGGTCCTGGGGAGAACTGACCAATTTGGGGCCAATCCAAGCTGTCGCAAGATAATAGAGAACCTAGATCCCTCAGTGGCGCTCAATACCTTGGGCTGAGGTTAAGACCCCCAAATGGAATTGCAGAGGTTGTGGGTCAAAGGCACTTCACCAGGAAACAAGACCTCTGAGCCTCAGAATAAATTAGGATGCTCTTTGGACCACACTGTAGGGTCCAAGCTCAGGAGGAGAGGAAGAGTTAAGGACTTCCTTCTCTCAGAGAATTCCCTCTGGTCATCTGTCCTGCACGCGTGCACACACACACACACACACATGCACACACATGCACACATGCACACACACACCCTACTCTTCTCAAGGGCTTTATTTACCTTCAACAAACAGAAGAGCTTTACTCCTTATCTTTGCTCCCCAGATTCCGGTGCCCAAATTTTTCTTCTTTCCAGCCTTAGCCAGAGAAAGGAGAAAGCAGTCAGTACCGTATTACTCTCTCAGCAACAACAACAAAAATTAAATTAAGGGGCTGGGGATTTAGCTCAGCGGCATAAGTGCCTGCCTTGCAAGCATGCGGTCGTGAGTTCAATCCCTGGTACCAATTAAAAAAAAATTAAATTAAGTAAAATAAAGCACCCTGCTCCCATTGGGTAAAAATAAACTTTGTATACGATTATGTAAAGTAATTTTAATCTTGGATCCAAAACAGATTTCTGGCTTTCTCTTTAGACATCCCATAGCCTATTCCGGCCTTCAAGGGTGAATCCCCGCCTGTCATGGGAAGACAAAGTTAGTAGAAGAATTTCACTTTGCCCATGCCACACAGCATCACCAGACAGGGAGCGGGGGCAGAGGGCACAGGAGCAGATGTAGCTCAATCTCCGAGTCTTAAGTAAACTGGGGATTTTTTTCTCTCACTGCAGTAGAAATTTAAAAACAAAATCTGAACAAATGAAAAGTGAAAGCAAGAAGTTAAGGTAAGTCAGGGTAGGATGCTGCAGAAGTGTATTCAGCCTAGTGGGTGCCGCACACCCAGGAGGCACTCGTGGTGATGATCAAGGCAGAATGCACCTCCGGGGAATTAGCGATCTGATGGGAAAATGAATGATACAAAGAACAACGAAGTAATCATCAACCAACCCGTAAGTCAGAGGGTAAAGCAGTGGTGGAAGCTTTGTGGAGGCAGGGTGGGAGGATCCTCACTACACGGTGCTTGGAGAAAGGCTTCTCTGAGCAGACATTGCACCAGTGACCAAAAGCTTAGCAAAGATTCAGTCACGGAAAAGTTGGAGGAAGAGCTTCAAGCAGAGGCAAGGCTTGGGAGAGGTAGAGACCTACAGGAGACCAGAGTGGCCAGGATAAATAACTGTCTGTTAAGTTGCTTATCTCAGGTATCTTGTCACAGTGATAGAAATCTGACTGGCACAAAGAGGTGTCCAGAATCTGTGCATCACTTTGTGGTCACTGCCACCTCTTGGCTAAGCCACCTCCATCTCTTTTCTGAACTACTTCCATCAAGCCTCCTAAATTGCCCCTTTTAATGCCTGCGTTTTTGTAGTCTATTAGCTACAAGTCAACCAGACTTTATGAGACACAAATCAAACCATGCTATTTCCTTGTTTAATATTCTCCAGTAACTTCCTGTGTTATGTTGAAGAAAACTCAAGTTCCTTATCATGGAGTCTGAGTCCCAGGGTCTACTCTGCCCTTCTCTAAACTCTCTTCATTTGGCCACTCTGGTGGGCATGAGGGAGAGTAATGAACCAAGTGCCTGATGTGAATAAATAGCAGACGGCAGAGCTGTTCACTGAGACAGAGAAGGTAAAAGAAGGACAGGAGTGTAGGCAGAGGGACAGTTTGGTTAAGAGAACCAAAATTTGAATTTTATACAGTTCATATTGAATAGAATAGAAAAAATAGAATAGAATAGAATAGAGTAGAGTAGAGTAGAATAGAATAGAATAGAATAGAATAGAATAGAAGAATAGAATAGAATAGAATAGAAGAATAGAATAGAATAGAATAGAATAGAATAGAATAGAATAGAATAGAATAGAAAGTTTAGCATAATTTCCACTGTATTCCCAGAATAAAAACAGCCCATTTGCTTGTGGGAACTTTACCCTATGAATTTTTATGAAAAGCACTGTGACACAATGAACAATGACCCTTGTGTTAGTCAGCTTTCCTTTTCTATAACAAATAACTGAGATAAACGAACTTAAAAAGAAAAAAGGTTTATTTTGGCTATTTCAAAGGTTCCCATCCATAGCCACTGGCCCTGCTGCCTTTTGACCTGTGGTGCCATAGCACATCACATTAACAGTGAAGGAGGCACATGTGCCTCACAGCCAGTGCAAAATAGTGGAGACAGTAGGGCATACGTAGCACTAAGCAGGCATCCTTCCCTTCGAGTAGTCTAATAGTCTAGGACAGTGATGGCAAAGCTTTTAGAGCTTTCAGGGATAACAAACCGCCTGCTGCAGCATGCTTGCCATAGTCTCAGCAACGCTCACTGCTCTAAGAGGAAAAAGACTCACCTAGGGAATTCCAGTACACAAGCACCAGCAAGGGAGGAATGAGGGGAATAATGTGGGTTTTTAATCAACTATACACAAAGCAGTGTTATAGTTCGGATCTGGACTGCCCCTCGAAAGCCTCATGTGTTCAGTGGTGGGGCTTTTAGAAGGTGAGTGGATCATGGGGGTGCTATGCTCTTGAGTGAGTTAATGCTCTGATGAACCCCCAGTGGAATGCACTGTTAGGAGATGGGCTCTGGTCAGAGGAGGCAAGTCACTGGCTCATGACGTCAAGGGGCTATCTCCCTCCCTGGCTCTTCCTTTTTCTCTCTGCTTCCTAGCCACCATAAGATAAGCAATTTCTTTGACCCAGGCCCTTCCACTGTGCCCTTCCAGCCCCAAACTGAAAATACAAATCAAAATAAACCTCACCTCTTTTAAACTGTGAGTATTGGGTATTGTGTCCCAGTGACAGAAAAGTGACTAAGACATCCTGTTAACCGGGTTAGCGCACGAGTCTCTTCAACCTATGCACCCAAGAAAAGCCCACAGAGACCAGCACAGATCCTGACCACATAGCAAATTCTAAGACAGAACCTTCTGGAAACAGAACTTGGTCTGTGCTCTCTTCACAGACTGGCACTTTGAGTCTGGCCCGTCTGGACAGTGGCTCTACTCTCCAGCAGCCTCACCTCTGGGCTCTGCACTGTGTCACTGTTATGTCAGATGAAGCCACATGAAATTGTGACACTCAGCCTTTTCCTTCACCTGCAAATCAACATTATATAGTGAAACTAATATCAACAATATGAAATCCCCTAATACACATAGATGTTATCCTTTTACATACATGTTTATTTTCCAGTTTATCAGTACCTTGTATAGACAACATTGAAAGATATGAACAAGAGAAGAAAGGTTAAAAAAGAAAAACCATCAGTTCAACATACAGAAATGACCTCAGCTTAAAAAAAGTTTGACTTTTTTTCATTTGCAGATCTATGCATACTTTCTCCCTAAAAATATGAAATTGAAAAAACTGGATCTTTGGTCAGGCATGGCAGAATAAATGCATAGTTGTTTTTCTGTTGTTTTTTGTTAGTACTGGGGATTGAACTCATGACCTCACACTTGCCAGGCAGGCGCTTAGACCACTGAGCTAAATTCCCAGCCCCTAAATGCGTAGTTTTATAGCTCCTCTCACTGCAACCTCTCTAACATGGCACAAAGGCAATATGAAATGTAAACCTATGGGTCTGTAGAGTACAGGAGGGGAAGCATCGGCAGGTAAGAAACGTCAGTGAGACTGCGGAAAGTGACAGAGCAGTGGCGAAAGTGCTAACTTGTGAAGCAGACCACAGAAATCCAGGCTTCAGAAGAGAATTTGGTCAACAGAAGATGATTCATGCCACAGAACTCCAAAACACCCCGGGGATTAGATGTACCCTATAGCTCTGAAAGAGAAAGGGTAGCCAAACAGCAGGACCAAACAGATATCTTGACGTGCTACATGCTGTATAGGAAACCGTTAACCTTTGAGAGCCCTACCCCTCGGCCAAACAGAAGTCAAGGGACTGGTTCAAGCCTGGGAAGGTCTGAGCTCAGAGACAAAGGAAAGGGAGAGGGCCACGCTAAAAATAGAGTTTAGACTGTCTTAGTCCTTTCCCACCACTGGACACATATCTGACACCTACAGCTTAAATAAGGAGAAGTTTATTTTGACTCACACTTTCAATCCATGGTAGACATCCCCTAAAGGCCAGGAAGCAGAGAGAAGGAAGGAACCCCGACAAGAATACACCCTTTAAGTTCATGTCCCCAGTCGCCCAGGGCCAATCCAGGTTCCACCTCCTAACAGCACATGGGGCTACTGAACTCATCAACGCATGAATCCATGGATGAGTAGAGAGACCCTGTGATCCAGTCACCTTGCAACACACATCAGAATTATGGGGTTCGGAGTAGATTTAAACCATAACACAGACATACTCCTGAGGCAAAAGATTTGAGGGATCCTTAGTGCACTGACCCACTCCGCAGCTACCAATCATGTAGGGAAAGCTAACATTCATAAAGCCCGCTCGTTCTGGAGGCATTCCATGAGTGCTTATGTGTCTTAGCCTTCAACAAGGTTCACAGTAAGACATCATCAGACCCCTGCTATGGAAGTCAGAGATCAAAGTAAACAAATACACTTTAACAAGAAATTCTGAGAAAACAGAGCCCTCACAGGAAGCAGAGAACAAGAGAAAATAAGAAACTATAATTATTGTCCATCCAAAGAAAAAAAAGGAATATTGCATTTATAAAATAAGGAAAGGAAAGAAGGGAGAAAGAGAATAAGGAGGAAGGAAGGAGGGAAGGAAGGAAGGAAGGAAGGAAGGAAGGAAGGAAGGAAGGAAAGAAGGAATTGAAGGACAAAACAGAGCTCTTAGAAATTAAAAACAGTAAAAAATGAATTCAAAATTTAATAGATGCTTGTAAGATAGAGTTGAAAAAAATCTCTTTAAAAGTAAAACAAATTGACAAAGATCTACAAAAAGAAAAAAACAGAAAAAATAAAGACATAGAAACCTCTATGAAATAATGTAGGGAAAGTTTCCAGAATTTAAAAAAAAATTCCAGATTGAGAAGTTCATGAAGTGAAAAGTCTAATACAATGAATGAAAAAGACCTACTGTACAGTACTTACACCACCATGAAATTTTAAATGATAGTGTAAATAGAAACATCACAAAATGTAAAGAAAAAATCATACACACACAAAAATCATAGTCTGATGAATCATGAAGTCTGATGCTATCTGCCTTCTTAACAGCAGTCTGAAAGCAACAAGAAAATTGGTTATTTCCTCAATCTTCAGGGAAAAAGGATTTTAGTCAGTACCACTCCCTGGGCTGGGGATATGACTCAGTGTCACTGCACTTGTCTAAAAAGCCTCAAGTCCTGAGTTCCAGCCCTAGCACCACCACCACCACAACAAAAATGGAAAACTCTACCAACCCAAACTACCAAATGTGAGACTAAAATAAAGACATTTTCAAACTGACAAGCTTGTGAAAATTTTACCTCTCATATACTGTCTCAGAAGTTATTATAAAATGTTTTTAAACCTGATTGTCATGGTTTATGTCGGTGGCCCCCAGGCCTCATGTATTTGCATTGTGCATTTGTGACTGGTTCATTGTCTAGTGCTTGGATTGATGGTGTCAGTGCTACACCCTCCTAGGGGGTGGAGCCAGGATATGATGTAATGGCAGGAAGAAGGTATGTCGCTCTCTCTTTTGCCAGTTTCTGCCTTGCTATTTGCAGCTGCCATGAACTGTGGCCCCACCATGCCACCCTGCCTTGGAGCCAACTGAAAATGGACTGAAACCTCCAAAAACTGTAAGAAATAAACCTTTCCTTTCCCAACTTTGGGAATCAGGTATTTTGTCTCAGTGACAAGTGAAAAGTAACCAAGACAGAATTTGGTACCGGGAGTGGGGCCATTGCTGTGACTATACCTGACCATGTTTTTCAAGAGGCTTTGGAAATGGCTTGTGGGCAGAGTTTGGAAAAGTTCGGACCTGTCACCTGGATGCACAGAGCTGGAGCAACTTAGGTTGTTCTGTAGAGGAGATTCTGGTCAGAGCTCAGGAGACCAGAAAGCTAGAAAGCCTGATGGTAAAGACCAGGCTTGGGAGGTTTCTGCTGGGAAAAAGGACTTCATTGGTTTTTGGACTTCCTATGATGTGTGTTATGGCTTGGCAGAAAGTTTGTCTGCATTTTGCTCATGCCCAGAGACTTTGCCTGAGACTGAGATTAAGGATAATGGACTGATTAATCTGGCAAAGGAAATTTCAAGGCAGTCAAATGTTGAGGCTGTGGCATGGCTATTGTTGGGGGCTTTTAGCCAGATCTATGTTGCAAATCAAGAGCAAAGATCTCAGCAGGATAATTTAAAACACTGTGAGTTTGGCCAGAAGGAAAACTCCAGTAAAGCTGTGGATTGTAAAGATAGTGTTGAGACTTTGATTGCTGAGACGAAACAGAGAGATAAGAAAGATGGCCAGGAGGCATCCCAGGAAGCAGTGGGTCTCCACCATTTGCAGCCCCAAAACTGCAAAAGTGAAAGAATTTTCTCAGATGAGTAAGCTTCAGAGCACCATGCTCCAGAATGGCGGCAGCCACATGAGGTTCCAAAATGGTGGCAACATAGAAAAGCTTTTCTTCACAATCAGGTAAACAGAGCCCAGCAAACTAGGCAATCAATCCCTACAGCCAAGAGAGAGAAAAGCCTGGCTACTGCTCCAGCTGGCAGCAGACTTTGGCGACATCCACATGGTGCTGATTTTAGGTGCAAGGAAAATGCACAAATTCTGAGGGTAAGAAGGCTCCCACCTCGATTGCAAAGGGTCTGGGAGGCCAAGCAGTGTGCCCCTGAGAAGGCAATATGTAAAGATGTAAGTGTGAAGCCAAAGGTGCGGTGGAGACCCCAGAAGTTTGGAAAAGCCAAGAACGTGGATCATCCAAGGAAAGCTGCAAAAACTGAGCAGAGAAGATTTAAGAGAAAAGCTAAGGGAGCTGAAATCCCTGGAAGTGCCTTGGGGGTGGAATCACACAAGTCTTTTGGAGCTTGCAGCCAGATTGCTTCAAATGCTCAGCATGGAACTCTAGGACTTAATGTTCACCCTGCTGGATGTTGGACTTGCTTTGTTCCCAGTGCTTTATATTCCTCCACTTGTAACTTTTGGAATGGTAATGTTTATTTTGTGCCTTTGCATTTCAGAAATGTTTAACCTTGTTTCACTTGTACAGGGGGTTACAGTTAAGAGTTTGCCATAGCTATTGGAGGAGACTTGGGACTTGGACTTCTCAGCAACGCTGAAAATGTTAGGACTTTGGCAACTCTTGGAGATAGACTAAATGTCTTTTGCATAAAGGTTGTACATGAGTCTCTGGGGGCCAGGGGTGGAATGTCATGGTTTATGTTAGTGGCCCCCAGGCCTCGTGTATTTGCATTGTGCATTTGTGACTGGTTCATTGTCTAGTGCTTGGATTGATAGTGTCAGTGCTACATCCTCCTAGGGGGTGGAGCCAGGATGTGATGTAATGGCAGGAAGAAGGGGTGTCTCTCTCTTGCTGGTTTCTACCTTGCTGTTTGCAGCTGCCATGAACTGTGGCCCTGCCATGCCACCCTGCCTTGGAGCCAACTGAAAATGGACTGAAACCTCCAAAAACTGTAAGAAATAAACCTTTCCTTTCCCAACTTTGGGCATCAGGTATTTTGTCTCAGTGACTAGTGAAAAGTAACTAAGACACTGATGAATGGGTAAAGAAAACGTCATATACACAATGGAACACTATTCCAACACCAAAAAATGAATTCCCGCCTTTGCAACAAAATGAATGGAACTGGAAGTCATCAGATTAAGTGAAATAAGCCAGTGATTCGAGTGATTTGTTCATGTGTGCAATACAAAAAGCTGATCTCTCTGAAGTTGAGAGTAGAATGGAGTAGGGGGAGGCAGGGATGGGGAAAGGGTGATCGATGGGTACTAACTTGGAAGCAAGAAGTTCATTGCACACAGTAAGGTAATAATTATGCACTGTGTGTGTTAAAAAGCTAGAGGGAATGATTTTGAATAAAAAAGAAAAAATAACAAGTTTAGTCAGAAGTTAAAAAACAGAACAAAAACTATTGCAGTAAAAATCATTAAGCAATACAAAGTATGAGCTGATAAAAGAACAAAACACAATACCTAAGAAACTGGAGACCCAACACAGCATGAAGTGAAGGGGGCCTCTTCAATGATGACTGGGTGACACTGTATGGACCATGCCAGCACTGGGAAGGATTTGTTACATCAGGCACTGAGCCCATTTGGGCACAGCAGTCTCCCTATTCATTGTTGCATTTCCCCACCCTACCTAGAATCAACCATGGTCCAGAAACATGAAAGGGAAAATTTTAGAAGTAAACAATTCAAAAGTTTAAAATGTTATGCCATTCTGCTCCTGTCTAGTTCTATCCCTTCTGAAACGTGATTCATCCCTTTGTCCAGCGTGTCCACACTGTATATACTACCTGCTGGTTAGTCACTCAGCAGCTGGCTCACGTACCAGTAACTTGGTACCAGGGTACTTAAGTGCAGTAACCCATATTTTACTCACTAATGGTCTCAAAGGGTAAGAGCAGTGATACTGATAATTTTATTGCAGTGCACTGTAATTGTTCTATTTTATTATTAGTTATTGTTTATCTCTCAGTGTGTCCAATTTTTAAATTAGCTCTATCATATTTGTGTATGTATAGAACAGCCTAGCATATACAGTACGTGCAGGTACTAGCCATACTTTCAGGCACCCACTGGTGGTCTGGGACCATACCTCCCAGAGATGAGGGGACTGCTCTAAATCAAACACAATTTATCTTGAAGAGATACTAAAGAAAGTGAGCACATGGAGTGGAGAGATCAGCCATATTTCCCAGAACAGACAGGAGGCAAATGTCGGTGCGGGCAAAGCTCCGCCCCATTAGACACAGTGCTGACACAAAGTATGAGGGAGTGAGGGTCCCAGCTTCGAGCCAACATTCTCTGCTCACAGGGATAAAGCTGGAGAAGGGCCACCTGCGTGAGTAGGGATCCCAGGGCACCTCAGCACCATGGTGGTCACACAATAGCACTACAGTGGAGTGTGGGGTCACCAGGATGACCCAGCGCCACCAGGCTCATGCAGACACCCAACGAGATTTTCACATCCTCCACAGCCCCGGGCTGACCAGCTCTGAGCCAAGGTCTGTGGAACTAGAACCAGGTTCAGGACCCTAGACATCCCTGAGAATCCCTTATTAATATTGACTGGCTCTGTCTTGGCATAATGGTACATGCCTATAATCCCAGCTACTTGGGAGGCTGAGACAGGAGAATCACAAATTCAAGACCTGCCTGGACAACCTTATGACTTAGTGAAACCTTGACTCAAACTACAAAAAATAAAAAGGGCCGGGAATGTAGCACAGTGCAAAAGTCCAGGGTTTCAAGCTCCAAAACCAATAAAAAATTAATAAATCATAAAGTAAAGAAATAAACTTGGTTCTGAGACCAGGTTCAGGTCCCCCCCACCCCCGCAACAACTGTGCGGCACACCTGCAAAGCAACCAACCCAGGCTGAAGGGACGAGACAGGGGTGGGGGAGCAGGCATCTCTTATAAATAGAGCTGCTTAATCACCTGAGGCATTTGACCTCATCAAGATGTGCACAACTTGGATAGATAGTGACAGACACATGCATTCTTTTCCATTGCTCCCTAAAGAATCACGCAGTGTTGCAGCTTACAAGGCATGCCTTCGTTATCTCACAGTCCCAGGGGTTAGAACTCCTGGCGCAGGGGAGCACTGAGTCTAGGCCTCACCAGCTACAATTAAGGCTCCAGTTGGGGCTGTGCCCCCACCTGAGGCTCCAGTCTTCTTCCAACATCACTCAGGCAGAATTCCACTCCTCTGGTATAGCCCAGCACTCTTGGTTCCTAGAAGCCACCCATCTCCATGAGAAGTTCAGACTTGCTGCTCCCTTTCTCCTCGTGCATAGGAGGGGACACTCCTCTGCCTCTGGTCTCTCTTAAGGTGTCACCTGGGCTTTGGGCAGAACTCAAAGTCGACTGACTAGGAAACAGTAATGTCTGCAAAGTCCCTTTTGCCACATAATGGGTGTAACAAAATTACAGCAGGGATGTCCCACGCAATTCAGGGATATTTCCAACCCCAAAGGGGAAAGGATTATCCAGGGAACATCACCAACATGCTGAAATGGAGGGCACCATCTCAGGACACTGCCTACCAAAGGGCATTAGGGACAAAAAAGTCAGTGAAAACACTGAAGTAGCTATGAACTGCAAAGGGAAAAACAAGCTTTCCAAGGTAGAAAATGTGATCACAGTATACAGCAGTTTGACTACTAGAAACACAGTTGTAAAAATATAAATGTAAACCAAGCATGATTAGCACACACCTATAATCCCAGCACTCAGGAGGCAGGAGGATGGCTGCAAGTTCAAGGCCAGCCTGAACTGAACTTTCATAGTGAAACCCTGTCTCAAAAAGACAATATATATACTGCAAAGAAGAATACTAAGTTCGGGGCTGGGGATTTAGCTCAGCGGCATAAGCGCCTGCCTTGTAAGCCCGCGGTTGTGAGTTCAATCCCCGGTACCGATTAAAAAAAAAAAAAAAGAATACTAAGTTCTTATCTTCCATGGTGGGGAGATAGTAAATGATGTCAAAAGTGTAAAAATCAAAAAATAGCAGTGTAAGAGCTGGGCATGGTGGCATACGCCTATAATCCTAGCACTCGGGAGGCTGAGGCAGGAGGATTTGAGTTTGAGGGCAGCCTGGCCTACAGAGTGAGTTGAAGGACAGCCTGAACTGCAGAGCAAGACCCTGTCTCAAAAAGTCAAAAAGAAAAGAAATGGCAGTGTAAATGTAATGTTTACAAATCTAGAGATAAATGGCAGAAGTAAGAAAAAGAGAGGAAATTGACTCTCTGAGGGACAGACGAATTCTTTTTTTCTTATAACAAGTTTTTTTAACCATGTACATAAATTAAACACTAATAAGATTTACTATTTTGCAATCTAATTTTTTAAATTTAATGATATATGAAGACTATTTTCCCACGTCATCAACTAATTTTCTACATTGTATTCTGACATTTGAATTATGAGTGGATCATACTTTATTTAACCACTCTCCTATTTTTTAATTTTCCATGTTTATAATTTTAAACAATTAGGTAAAAACTATAGACAACAAATATTAGGGCTAGAGCCCAAATGTCTGATTTCTCATACTCAGCACCGAGTTTCACTCCTCTAAAAGCATAGCTACTTGGAAGAACATCCAACCTGCTTTTTCAGCTGCTTCTCCTGAGAGCTCCAGCCAGCAAGGGGCCGGGAAAGCCCACTCACTGGGGACTTCACGTCCAGCTTGGGCCTGTGCGTGCCCACTTGTCACAGGAAATGCTGACGTCCACAAAAAAGAGTGAAATAATAGGAGCTCTAGCCTTGACACAAACTACCCCATGTTCATGGATGATTGATATGTCACGGTCCCTCTTTTTTCACACTAGAAGGAGCTGAAAGGACATACTTGTGATCTCTCAAATGTAGTCTGATTTTATAAGTGGGTCTCATGATACTAAGGATCTCTGGCATCATTTCACTCATTCATTCATCTTAGAGCGCTTATTCTGGGCAAGGTGTGGCATCCAACTGCAGAGAAAGTCGTACCTGGAGGAGACAGACAAGCTCCCTGCAATGGCGAAGGGAAAGTTAGAAAAATAACTGGGATGGGGAAAGGAGAAAAGAAGGAAGGGAAAAGGAAAAAGACATAAATTTGTTCATATATACATAAAATAGCTAAGATGACTATACTACTAATTCTATTAGTTCTTGGAAAAGAACAGTTAATATTCACATATGAGATCAATTTTGCATGTCTATATCTGGTAATCTAAGCAACTCTTTTGAAGATAACACTATTTGATATTACAACCATTGTTAAATTCCTATCACCTCGTTTTGAAATCCTATATTGCTATTGTTTTGCGGGGGTTTTGTTGTTCTTGTAGTTGTTGTTTGTATGTCTCTCATTTTTTGTTTTTCTTTTCTGTGGTGTTTTTTCTTTCCTTTTTAAAATAAAATAAAATTTTTAAAAAGGAAAGCAAATTGTCTAAGGAGGCACAGAACTGAAAACGTCTACTCTTCCCTTCAGGAGTCACAGACTCTTTCCAAGAAGACTCACATTCCAGAAAGAGAAAATTTCAAAGAAGTCAGAGGACCCAAAAGTGCTGGAAATTCAAATAATAGCACGCTGATCCAGGGAACAGTAGACTAAAGAGGAAGCAATGAAGGACCTAATGTTTGGTGTTTCCCACAAGGAAATGATTTCAGGTGGTATATGGACTAATATGTGTTAATGTAATAGTTCCAGTTGAGAAATGCAACTAGCCTGTGAAACCCAAGCCCTAGAAGATAGTATCGCCTAAGCCAAAGTAAACGATGAACCTAAAAAAGAGAGATGTTCAAATTAGAATGCTAATCAAACAATAGTGGAGTAAAACTAGAAAATCACAAGAGGTGTGCAGGAGGCACGGGGAATTAGTTAACACCTCTCGGTGGTGAGGAACCACTGGATAATTTTAAACTCACAGACAACCTGATCAGATCTGTATCTTAGAAAGAGCCTTCAGGGTACTTTGGAAAACCTGCAGTACTGACCCTGAGAGGGTGAGAGGAACAGCAAAGGGGACAGTCACTCCCAAGGTAGAAGGTACAAGAATTGTTTCCACTGGATATGACTTGTAACAGAGAAGACCTCCAAGAAGATTGCTCAGGTGTCCAACTGGACAGATGACAGGACTATTGTCCAGTAGGAAGAATATAAAGAGAAAAAAATGTTGGTAGAAACTACCCTCCATGTCCACCCCAAGCAGAGGTATTCAGTTTTTGTGTTGTTTTCAGACTGGGTTCAAACCCAGGGCCTCATGCATTCCGGGCCAGTGCTCTACCACTGAGCTGTGCCAGGGGCACCTGGCCTGAGACCAGTCTGTAAGTCCCAGGCCAGTTTCAAACATACCTGCAGGCCCAGTTGAGTATTTGGAACTGGAAGCCCAGGAAAGGGGTACCCAGTTCTGTGACCACTGGCCTTGAGCCATGCAAAAGAGATTAGGAGGGCTAAACGTCCTCTCACTGCCTGACAAATTGACTCCTGCCTCACAGCTGACCTGCTGCTGGTTGTGAGGAAGGTGGGGAGGTGGGTGTGATATGCTATTAATTAAGGTGTGCAGACTAGCTGACACCTGAGAGCACTGCCGTGTCCTCTGGCACAGGGCGACCCACATCTCCAACCTAAAGGACAGAAATTAAAAGCCACACCATGTGAGCTTCCAAGCTTAAGCTCCCAAAGCTGTGGCCGGTTCCTGGACACGCACAGGGCAGCAGCGACATGGGCACATCCAGTCCTCACAGCCTGCAGAAACTTAATACCCCTCTCCCCGCTCAGCAGTGTCACCAGGAAATTAACACCCGCTCTGGCCCCTGGACATAATTAAACTGAACAAAAAGACAGCTGCTCTTACCTTTCTTTCCTAATCACCCACATGCAGCCCAGGAGATTACTAGCTTTGGGGTGATTTAGGGAGGATTACTCTTTCATTAGTGTCTGGGGTCAGTTCCAATACGATGTTCTAGCAGCCTTTTAAGAGGCCCTCCCATGCCAACACCACATCCTTCTCTGTGTCTGGAAGCTTACACCTTGCAGGCCATTTGGCAACCTGCTACTTCTCAGGCTCCCAAATAGCTATTATTTTTTTTTACCAGAAACATCACATGCAGATGATTTTGTACAAAAATGAGCTTCTAGGTTTCTATGAAAATATCATTCTAAACCCCCAGCTCAGTGTGGTCTCTAAAAATGAAGAGCAGGAACTGTGACAGAGTTAAAAGACCCTTGGCGTCCCCACAGTTATCCATCCTACTTCATCATGCCCTCCTGTGACTAAGCACTGACAACCAAGTGGTGACCACACAGGTCAGAGGCTGCAGGAAAGGAAAAGCACGTGGTCACCCATGGGCATCAGAAGTTTAAATGTCACCTCTGCAGGCTAACGTCTGTCTGCTCACAGTACCCTTTACCTATTTATACTTTCATTCATTCAGCAAATATTTGAGTGTCTGTCCTCAGTTACAGCCTGGGGTCAGTGCAGGAGAAACAGTGATTAGAGAGGACAGACAAAGCCTGTGTCCTCGGGGAGTGTAGAGTGGTGAGAACAGCAGAACTGAGCCAGGGAGCCAGGGAAAGACTCCTTGAGGATCCAAGCCTGACTCAGAAATCTGAAGGCTAACTAGGATGCAACTTGAGAAGCAGGAAAGGGAGAGGCAGGTAGAAGAGGATACACAGAGACAACAGAGCAATGAGAAGTACAAGAAAGACCACACAGGCAAAATGAAGGTGGGAAGGTGGGCAGAGGCCAGGCAGCGAAGACCATGAAGAGCCTGTAGAACACTTTGATGAGAAGGACAAGTGCATGTTGAAAAGATCCCTCTAGCCTGTTACAGTGAAAGGAATGGCCCAAAGGAGAGTTAGAATAGATGTGCATGAACCAATTGGTAAACAGTGGTGGTGGTGAACTTGGACCTCCTATATCACATCTCCAAATCACAAATGTCATGTTTATTTCCCTGCTGAATAATTGGCATCCAAAATGGCTCCTATTCAGGCTGGCCATGGTGGAGCATGCCTGAAATCTTGGCACTCTGGGAGATGGAGGCAGGAAGATCACAAGTTCAAGACCAGCCCGGGCAACTCAGTGGGACTCCACCTGAAAATAAACAATAAAAAGAAGTGATAGTACAGCTCAGTGTGCGGCCCCTGGGTTCAACCCCCAGTACTACAATCAGTCAATCAACTGAACACCCCCTTGGTCTTCAAGGAGCAGCTGCAGTTCTTGGCCTGAAGGACCCAGTGCAGCAACCTGTGTTGCTTCCTCATATGACTCCCATCCTCTCCACAGTAACAGAGTCCTCACATATATCCCTTTAGCGAACTTCATTTTTCTTTCCTAAAGAACCCCCCAATTTTTTATTCATGAAGTCTTTGCCTACACCCATGTCTTCAAGAATTCTATCTATTCTCTTTTCTGGCAGGTTTAGTGTTCCTGTTTTAATATTTAGAGCTTTGATCCATTTCAGTTTTAGTTTAGTGCATGGTGAAAGATACGGGTCTAGTTTAAGTCTCTGGCATATGGCAAGCCAGTTTTTCCAGCACTATTTATTAATGAGGCTACCTTTCTTTTAGTGAAGGTGTTTGACCCATTTGTCAAAGATAAGGTACCTGAGTGTGTCTGGAGTTGTTTCTGCATCTTCTGTTCTGTTCCACTGATCTTAGGTCTATTTTTTTGCCAGTACTATTTGCTTTTATCACAGTAGCTCCACAGTGTAATTTCAAGCAAGGATTGTGATGCCCCTGCCTTGCCTTTGTTGCCCAAAATTGCTTTTGTTAGTCTAGGTCTCTTCTGGTTCCAAATGAATTTTAGGAATGTTTTCTCTAGTTTTGTGAGGTATATTACTGGGATGTTTATTGGGATTGCATTAAATCTGTATAACATCTGTATTAAATCTGTATTAAAGCTGTATAGCAATAACAAGTAGCCATGGTTGATTTCCTATTATCTTGTTTTGAAGTTCCATATCACTTTCATTATTTTGTTTTGATTGGTATTATTCTGTTGCTTTGTTTCATTTTATTATGTCTGATGGTATGGACAGCTATTGTGAAGATAACAAGAAGCATTATGGTAGCCATTGTTGATTTCCTGTTATCTTGTTTTGAAGTCCTGTATCATTTTCATTATTTTGTTTTGATTGACTTTAACCTGTTTCATTTTGCTTGGTTTTATTCTCCTTAAAATTAAAAAAAAAGGTTTTAATAAATCTGTACAACAACTTGGGGAGTATGACCATTTTCACTGTTGCTTCTTTCTACCCATGAGCAAGGGATATCTTTCCATTTTCTGACATCCTCTTCAATCTTTTTTTTCAGAGTGCTATCTATAGTTTTCAACATAAAGATGTTTTACTTCCTTTGTTAGATTGATTCATAGATTAATTTTGTGATGCTTTTGTGAATGATGTTTATTTAATTTGTCTCTCAATAACTTTGCTATTCATGTACAGGAATTCTAAATTTTTTTTCTTTTTTGATACCAGGAATTGAACTCAGGGCCCCATACTTGCCAGGCAGATGCTGTGCCACTGTGCTACATCCCTACCCCTGCTATTGATTTTTGAGTGTTCACTTTGAATCTGGCTATACTACTAAATTTGGTTATTAAATCTAGAAATCTTTTGGTAGAGTTTTGGGGGTCTTCTAAGTAGAATATCATGTCATCCATAAATAAAATTTAACTTCTTCCTTTCCTATCATTACTCCTTTTATTTCTTTCTCTTGTCTAATTTCTCTGGCTAAAGTTTCCAGGACTATGTTGAATTAAGAGTACAGACTGTGGACATCCTTGTCCTGTTCCTGATTTCAGAATGAAAGCTTACAGTTTTTGACCATTTAGTCAAAATGCTGTTGACTGTTGGTTTTTCATAGATGTTTTCTTTCAGATTAAGATAAAAGATCATCTATTTTAATTTTCTATAGGATTTTTATCATGAACAGGTATTGGACTTTGTCAAATGCTTTCTCTGCATCCATTGAGATGATGACGTGACTTTGGTCTTTGGCTCTGTTGATATGGTATATTACATTTACTGATTTGCATATGTTGAACCATTTCTATATCCCTCAGATGGATTCTACTTGGCCATCATGTAGAATCTTCTTGATGATTTGCTGCGTTGTGTTTGCTAGTATCTTACTGAGGATTTTTGCATCTATGTTCCTTAGGGAGACTGGCTTTTTTGATTGGGTCCTTCTCCAGTTTTGGTATCAGGGTAATGCTTGCTTCCAGGAATGATTCTGGGAGTCACTTCTCTTTCTGTTTCTCTTTCTGTTTCATTAAAGAGTTTGAGAAGAGAGCCGAGTGTGGTGGTGCACTTCCATAATCCCAGCTCTCAGGAGGCTAAGGCAGCAGGAATGTTGCAAGTTTGAGACCATCCTGGGCTACAAAGTGAGCCCAAGGCCAGCCTGAACTGCATAGTGAGACCCTGTCTCAAAAGGAAAAAAAATTAAAAAAAAAAAGAGTTTGAGGAGTAGCAACATTAGGTCTTCTTGTAAAATTCAGCAGAGAATCTATCAGGACCTGGGATTTTAATTACAATTTCAATTTCATTAACTGATATTGGTTTATTTAGAGTTGTTGTATCTTGACCCTATTTGAAAATCCTAGGAGCTGTTAACCACTTCTAACTCCATCCTTCCCTATAACCCCAGCACTCTGGGAGGCTGAGGCAGGAGGAATGCAATTTAGAGCTTAGCCTGGGCAACTTAGTGACTCAGCAAGACCTTGTCCCAAAAACAAAAAACAAAACAAAAAAAAAAAGGAGGCTAGAGATGTAGCTAAAAGTCCGGAAAGAAGGAAAGAAGGAAGGAAGGGAGGGAGGAAGGGAGGAAGGAGGGAGAGGAAAGAAAACAAATGCAGAAGATATTCGGATGAATAACAACAACAACAACAAAAAAGAAAAGCCACAACTTGCACAATTTGCTACCAGCAAGAATTGTACTAAAGGAAATAATACAGAGTATTCTTTGGATAGAAGGAAAATCATCTCAAATGAAAGATCAGATGAAGGATGAGCATTAAAATGATACATATATGGATAAACCCTGTTAACTGTGTACAACAATAATACAATTCTCATTAGACTTATGCATGATGTGATATCCAGGGAGACCTCTAAAGAAAAGTCAAGGAATACATAATTGTCAAGCTAATGGGTGGGGGGGGTGAGTGTAATTTTTAAAATACACAGTCAATATAAAATAAAATAAGAAAGCCATGCATGCTGACACACGCCTGTAATCCCAAGGGTCGGGAGGCTGAGGCAGAAGGATCGTTGCAAGTTTGAGACCAGCCTGGGCTACAAAGTGAGCTCAAGGCCAGCCTGAACTGTATAGCAAGACCCTGCCTCAAAAAGACAAATAAATAGATAAAGCAAGCAAGAAAGGAGACTCAGGTGGGAAAGGAAGGAGAGGATATCTGCTTATATGTAAATGAAATGAATGAAAGCAACGCTACAAGGAACAGGAGTTATTTTACTGTATGAAGTACTTACACTCTACTTCACGTGATGTGGTGTAGTGGTATTTGAAACTTAATGTGGATCCACTGTAAATATATATTGCAAACTCTAAGCAACCAAAAGAAAAAGGAGGAAGAAGAAAAGGAGGGAAAAAGGAAGAAAAGAAGAGAAAGAATTAAAAAAGCATCACTACCACCACTGCCATGCTAAGAAAGTAGGGAAAATAGAACTACATAAAATATTCAACTGAAAATACAAAAGGCAGAAAAAGAGAAAAAAAAATAATAAGGAGTAAGTGGGTCAGCGGTTATCCTTTAGCAAAAGCATTAGATGGAACATAGTAACAAATAGATATCAATCTAATTGGATCAGTAATCACTTTTATATGTCAATGGCCTAAGTGGCCTAAATTAGAAGACAGAGTAGATCACAAAAAAATAATACTCAACTAACTTTATAGAAGAAAACCACTTTTTTGTAGTTCAGGCTGAACTTGAACTCAATATATAGCCCTGGCAGGCCTTGAACTCACTGCAATCTTACTGCCCCAGCCACTTGAGTACTGGAATAATAGGTGTGCATCACCATGCCTGGTCAAGGAAACCACTTTAAAGATCCAGAGACTATAGCAAGCAAGGAAGTAGAAATTTGTTTCAAGATAGTACTAGAAGTTCTAAACAGAGCAATTAGGTAAGAAAAATAAATACAAGATACCAAGTAATAATTTTTTTCTATTTGCTGAGGAAATGGTCACATATATAAAAAAATCTTAAAAATTCCACCCCCCCAAAAAAAATATCCCTATTAGAACTGGAAGACAAATTCAATAGTCACCAGATACAAAATCAACAAGCAAAAATTAGTATTAATACACTAATTAGAAATTAGAAAAACAATCTCATGATAGGATCAAAAATTAAAGTGAACATTTAGGAATAGATTTAAGCAAGGAAATGAAAGAATGTATACTAAAGACTATAAAATATTGGTAAAAGAAGTTGAAGAAAACACACAAAAAATAGAATGATATCTCATGTTCGTGGGCTGGAAAAATCAGTGTTGGTAAAATGTCTATACTATCAAAAGTGACCTACAGATTCAATACAATCCCTATCAAAATTTCAGACCATTTTTTCACATAAATAAAAAAAAATGTTAAAATGTATATAGATCTATAAAAGACCTCAAACAGACAAAAAAAATCTTGACCAAAAAGAACAAAGCTAGAGGCATCACACTATCTGATTTCAATTTTAGTATATGGCTTGCTAAAGTGAGCACCAGATTCCAAAATAAACTACAAAGCTATCATAATTAAAAGTCTAGGGGCTGGGGATTTAGCTCAGCGGCTTAAGCGCCTGCCTAGCAAGCGTAAGGTCATGAATTCAATCCCCGGTACCAAAAAAAAAAAAAAAAAAAAAGTCTGGTACTGGCATAAAAACAGACATATCAACCAATGACATAGGATAAGAGCCCAGAAATAAGCCCACATATTGGTGATCAACTAATTTTCAATAAAAGTGCCAAGTACACACAATGAGAAGAGGGCATTATTTTCAATAAATAGTGTTGGAGAAACTGGATAACTACATGTGGAAGGATGAAACTAGACTGTTATCTCACACCAGATTCCAAACCAAATCAAAATGCATTGAAGACTTAAATGTAAGACCTGAAACTATGAAACTACTAGAAGAAAACACAGAAGGAAAGCTTTCAGACTGGGCAGTGGCTTTTTGGAGAGGACCGAAAAGCACAGAGTAAAAGAATAAATATAATTGTATCAAATCAAAAAACTTCTGACAAGAGACCAAAACCAGAAATATTTAAGGAGCTCACATAATTCACAGAAGCAAACTACTTGATGGAAAAAATGGAAAAAGAATTTGACCTGGTGTTTTCAAAAGACAAGTGGCCAAGAAAATTATGAAAAGAAGGCCCACCCTCAATGTAATCATCAGGGAAATGCAAACTGAGATCATAGTGAGACATTACCTTACACCTGGTAGAATAAATATGATAGGAAAGAAAAACTGTAGGCAGTGGGGTGGAAGAGAGGCTTTTTTACACCTTCAGTGGGAATATACATTAGTCCAAGTTGAGTACACCTAACCTAAAATGCTTGGGACCGATAGTGTTTGGATTTCAGATACTTTTTAACTTTTGAATATTTGTATAATCATGACATATCTTGAGGGTAGGAATCAAATCTAGACATGAAACTGTAAATAGAATTGCTGTATGTGGTCGCAGGCCCGTTTCTGGGTATTTACACACATCTGCTAACCTAAGGTCTCCCAAAGGTTCGAGTGTTGAAAGCTTGGTCCCCAGCTGGTGGGGCTATTGGGAGGTGGTGGAAACATCGGAGGCAGGCCTAAAGGAAATGATTTTGGGTGCCTGACCTCAGGGACTTGTCATTAGCCCCCTTTCTCTGCCTCCTGACTGCCATGAGACAAGTCACCTTCTCCTCCACTAGATCCCACTCACCTCAAGCCCAAGTAATGGAGCATCAGGCCATGCACTGAAATCTCTGAAATTGGGAAGTAAAATGTCTTCCCTACTTTAAGTTGTTTTTTACAGGCATTTTGTCACAACAATGATACTCAAAAGAAATAAACTCCTGATGTTGAAGAGGTAGCTGTACTTCTATGTCACTGCAGTATTAGTCATTAGAGCCAAGATATAGAATGTACTTACGTGTCCATCAACAAATGAATGGATCCAGTGTGGCATATACACAAGGAATGCTATTTCTCCTTAAGACAATTTTGTCACTTGTGACAATAGGGATGAGCCTGGTAGACATTATACTAAGTGAAATAACAAAAGTAAAAACGGCATGATCTGAGCTCTATGTGGAATTTTTTAACCCAGAGATTTCCCACCAACCTACATCTCCAGCCCTCTTTAATTTTTAAAACAGGACTTCACTAAATACTGCCTAGAAGAAATCCACCTTGTGATAGTTAATTGTGGCATCACCTTGAGTGAGAAATGCCTAGCAGATTGGTTTAGCATAGTTCCAGGTATATCTGAATGATAGACTTGCTAATGACTAAAGCCCCATCCTGAGTGAGGTTGGCACCAACCAATAGGTTGGAATCCTGAATGGAATAAAAAGGGAAAGGAAGAAGGAAGTCTCACTTACTCTTCTTTGGAGGAGCTCCAGTCTTCACCAACATCTCATGCATCGCTGGGCTTCCAGCAAAGAAGCCTCCCAGTGCAGACCCTTTGGCTTCCTGATATGGACTCATACAGGACTCTGCAGTGAACTTCAGGCCTCTGACTTCTGACTGAATCCTTCAGCTTTCCAGCTTACAGAAGGTCCTTTTGTATTTGCCTCTGTAGGTGACCACTGTCAGCCTACCTTGTTACTTATTACCTCATATATATATACATGATACACACCTCACATATAAAGGCACAGACATGACAGTAAACAGATGGAAAAGAGATCCATGCTAACATTAATCATAAAGTAGGCTCGGGATACTATATATTTTCAGACAAAATATGGAGTGGAAAGGGCTGTAAAAAGAATTAAGATTATGTTGTGCACATGTATTATGATTATATGACTCCGTGAGGATTACATAATGTACTGCAAATACAAACTAATAAAAATTTTAAAATTTCCAGGCCAGGGATGCAGCTCAGCGGCACAGTGCCTGCCCAGCAAGCATGAGGCCCTGAGTTTGATTCCCAGTACTAAAAAAGAAAATAGTAAAAAAAAAAAAAAAAAAAAAAAAACCTTTATCTGGGTGTGGTTGTAATCCACACCTGTAATCCACTCCTGTAATCCCAGTGTTCAGGAGGATTGTTGCAAGTTTAAGACCGACCTGGGCTGCAAAGTGAGCTCAAGGCCAGCCTGAACTGTATAGCAAGACCCTGCCTCAAAAAGACACACACACAAAAAAAAATTCCAATAAAATAAATTGTAGAACAAGGAATTTCATGAGGAATAAGGAAATTTCATACTTGTTAATATACCAAAAGACACAAAAATTCTGAAAATGTATGTACCTTATAAGAAATCTGACTCCATTTTTTTTAATGTTTGGCTACTGCCAGTTTGGATTTTGAATGGCCTTCAATGGTCCACATGAAAGGCGTGGTCTCCACAGGGGTGATTCGGAAGGTGATGAAACCCGTACCAGGTGGGAGCTGGTGGGAGGGCCCCAGGTTACTGGGCACATGCCCTTGGAAGGGGACTGTAGAACCCTCGTCTGTTCCTCTTTCTTTTGCCTCACACCCACAAGATGAGCAGTTGTGTTCCTCCATATGCTCCCACACGATGTGCTACCTTGCTACAGGCCAAATACAGTGGAGCTAACTGATCCTCCAAAACTGAGCCAAAATAAATCTCCTCTAATTATCTCAGACATTTCGCTACAGTGAAAGAGAGCTGACACAACTACCCACATCTTTTAAGCCTCACCTCTCCCTGCCTTCTGCACACTGAACCAAAAGATAAGAAAATCGGGGAGCCCCTTCCATTAGAGCTGGCCCGATACCTAAATCAGACCAGCCCCCACGCTGAGGGCCTCTCACCCTTTCTTGGCTCTCTAAAGCCAGCTTGGAACCTGCTTGAGATTTCCCAGAAGTAATACACTAATAAACTTGTCATAGCCTCCCAGTATGTGTGTGGGGTCACTAGTCTCAGTATCAAACCACATTTTGGGTAGAATCAATCCTAGTTTTTCAGAGTGCCATAATAAACCAACAGAAATGCAAAACACATGAAGATAAAGCTGAAAGAATGGTAAGGAAAATTTAAATATAAATTAAAATATATAAAAATTTATAACTGTTATTTCTTTCAACCACTGATAAAGTAGGTTGAAAATCAGTAAGGTTAGAACACAAACACCAGCAACCAGTTTGAGCGAACTGATATTTATACTGTATCCAATAGCTGCAAAATTCACATTCTTTTGAAGCACACATGGGACAGTCACCAAAATAAACTAAGATGCTGTCTTAGCCAGGCCATAAAACAAGTTCCATCAAATTGAAAAGGATTAATATCATTTGGAATATCTGCTCTGACTACAGGGAAATTAAACTAGAAATCAATAGATACCTGGAACAATGCCCCCAAATGTTTAGAAATGAAGCACAACTGTAAGTTATCAGTGGGTCAACCATCATATTACAGAAAAACCAGAAAATATTCTATACTGAATTAAAATGAAAACAAATCCCCTCAAAATTTACAAAAATTCAGCTAACACAGTGGTTAAAGGTAAGTTTATACTTAAACTATATAAGTTGTGTGTTTTGAGATGGGGCTTTGTTTCGTGAGCCTGAGCAAGCCTCGAAGTTCTGAGCTTAGGTGATCTTCCATTTCAGCCTCCTGTGTGCTGGGGTTATAGCACGTGCCACCAATGAAAACACACCTGACACCAACTATGTAAGTATAAGGAATAAAATAAAACTTAAAAAACTCAGATACCCACCAATAGTTAAAATCACGAAATTTGCTTTTATTGTAAAATATAACACATAATCATGGAAATATGAATCTGTGTCCCTCCCAGTATAACCACTATCCTACCCTTTGTGTAAATGGTATCATTGCTTTTCATCAAAATTTTTTGTTTTGTTTTTATTCTAAAGAGAATGAAACCAAACAAAATAAAACAGGACAAAGCCAATCAAAACAAAATAATGAAACTGATACAGGACTCCAAAACAAGGTAACAGGAATTCAACAATGGCTACCATAATGCTTCTTGTTATCTTCAAAATAGCTGTCCATACCATCAGACATATTGAAATCAACCAAAACAAAACAGAATAAAACCAATTAAAATGAAACAATGAAAGCAATACAGGACTTCAAAATTAAGATAATAGGAAATTGACAATGGCTACCATAATATATCGTGTTATCTTCAAAATAGCTGCCCATGCCATCAGACATAAAAAAAAATCAATCAAAACAGATTAAAATCAAAGAAAACAGTAAAAACAATATAGGACTTCAAAACAAGATAATAGGAAATTAACAATGGCTACCACAATGACTCTTGCTATCTTCAAAACAGCTGTTTGAACAGACCATCAGACATAGGCATGTAATATTAACTGATCAGTACAAGAATTAAGTTCTTTGCTTCTGTTGTTATCTTTGCAGAAATTTCAAGTGTATGACTTCTAATTTCTACTAAGCCTGTGTTTTTTCAACTTGTCCTGTGTGGGCTGGAGGTTTGAGACTGTATTTAGCTCCCTCATCCTGACATTTTCCTGTTTCTCAGAATCAACCCATTGCTACATTCCAGGTGCTTCCTGCACTGGCTGCTGGTCCGTTGGTGCAGGGGATTGGACTAGGAACCTGGGTTCCTCTGATCCAGGGTTCCCAGAGTGGTGGAAAGGCACAGAGTAGTGGTTCACAGATGCTCTCCTAATGGTGGTGGGGTCTCAGGGAATGGTTCTTCTCCAGGCCCCAGGCTGGACTACTGGATCCCTCTGGGCTGCTGGTGCAGGGCCTTGGCGTGTGGCTTCTTCCCGAGGCCCCTGGGCTCGCCAGATCTTTCCCAGCCACTGGCACAGGGCCTTGGGTCATGGCTTCTTTCTATCAAGTCCATTTGTTCACAGGTTGGCTCTGCTATTTCTTTGCTGATTTTCTGTCTAGTTGATCTGTCTCTCTGTGACATGGGGTGTTTTCTATCTAGTTGATGTCTCCCATTACAATTGTGTTATTATCTGATTTTCCATGTCTACCAATAACTTTCTTATAGTTCAATGCTCCCCTTACTAGGTACATATATATTTATTATTCTTACAGCATTTATGCTGGCTCCAGCTTTCTCACTGACCCCAATCAACCTTATGTTGTTCTTTGCTTCACTTTGTAGCTGTTCAATTGACTTCTCATGGTCTCTTGCTATTTTTAAGATATCTTTCTTTTCATGATCACTAGCTGCAATTCTGTCTTCAAGATCTGAAATTCTATCCTTTCCTTCATTCAATCTGTTGCATTTACTTTCTTTTTTTTTAAATTTTATTTAAAGAGGGTAAAATTAAACACAACAAAACATAACAAAACAGATCGTAAGAAAACAATGCAAGAGACACAGATTTCAAAGCAAGACAACTGGAGATCTTCACTGTCTATCATAACTTCTTGTTTTCTTCCAAATAGTTGTCCATATCTTCACGTACAGTGAGTTCATACAAAACAAAATAGTATAAAACTGATCAGAACAGGATGATGAAGGCATTTTAGGTCTTCAAGACCAGACAATAAGGAAGTCAACAATGGCTGCCATAGTGTCTCACATTCTCTTCAAAATAGCTGTCCATACCTTCACGTATGTTGAAACTAAACAAAACAAGACTAAAATCACTCTAAACAAAGAATAATAGTATTGCTAGATTTCACATCATGACGCTACGGAATCAGCACTGGATACCTTAGTGTCTCTTTTTCTTCAAAGTAGCTGTTCATTTTATTGTGCATTATATAATCAGTTCTCATAAACTGGAAGTTCTACTCATGCATGAGTCTCTACATGTATACCTATCCTTTCTGTATTAGACAGAAAAACAAAACAAATTCCTAGAAATACACATAACAAAAAAGTCATATAAAACCACAATACAAGGTAATCTACAATGGTTACTATAGTGTCTCTTGTAAAAATATGGAACGCTTCACGAATTTGCATGTCATCCTTGCACAGGGGCTATTCTAATCTTCTCTGTATCATTCCAATTTTAGTATATGTGCTGCCGAAGCAAGCACTGTTGCATTTACTTTCATTGGGAGTTTTAATCTCTTGGATCTCTTTTTGTATGTTTCATAGACTCCATTTCTCTCCTATGCTGGACACTTTTTCTTTTTCTCAACTCATCTATCATTTGTCTTCCCTAAAATCTTTTAAGCATCATTTCTTTTTGTGCCTGTGCAACCATTTTCTCTATAACCTTTTCCACTTACTTTTTCACTTCTGTTATTTTAGAAAGTTCCAGTGTTTGACTTCCAACTTCACCCATATGTTGAGTTCCAGGCCTATCCTAGGTGGGGCTGGGGCTCTGGGACTGTACCTCACCTCTGTGTCTTTCCATTCTCTACCTTCTTTTTTCTTTTGTCTTCTATGTTGCTACCCACCAACCTCCCATGATATATAGCTCTACCACTAGCACTGAGGCCTCTCTCAAGGAGGAAAGGAGATGTCCTCTAGATGTAGTTGATTCTTTATAGCTATCCCAAGAACCTACCCTCTTCTGGTGTTTACAGTTCTGTGATAATGCCCATGCTGCACCCCAGAGATGTGCTGTGTGTGGAGTCAATCTTGGCCTCTGGATGTGGGAGCTGGGACTGGTCTTCCTTCTGTCGGTGGAGTTCTCCAAAGTGCAACTGCTATCCCCTCGCTGCTGCTTCAGATGCTTCCACATTACTGGCCTCACTGATTACTTTGCCCTCCCAAGGTGTGTGTCACTGTGTCAGGGTATTGTCCTGCGTCTTGGTCCCATCAGTCTTACACTCTTGCAGCTGGCTCGCCCCACGGGATGCAATGTAGGAGGCCTGAATCACAAATGCACTATCTTCCAGCCAGCCCTGTAGTCTAGGATGTAATGGAGGGGCACAGAGCGTCAACTCACTGTCTTCCAGATGACTCGCACTCCACCATGTAAAGGAGGGGGTGCACCGTGCACTCAGTCTCCAGCCAGACCTTCTGGGATGTAATGGAGGGACACTGAGTGCAGACTCTTCCAGCTGGCCCGCCCACTGGATACAATGGTAGGGCACTGAGTGTGGACTCTTTCATCATAACTTTGCCAACTAAGAATTTATCTCCAAAGTGGAGTTTCTCCGCTTTTTTTTTTTAATTTCATGTATCAACTATACAAAAATTAGGGGGTTTTGACCAATCACATATTTTCCTTTGTTAAATGCATGTTCAGATCTTAATGGTACCACTTGCCTTTGAAAAGATCAATTATTAAAAAAAAAAAAAGATAAACTTCTAGCTTCACTGATCAAGGTAAAAGAGATGACTTAAATTACCAATGTGGAATAGGATTAGCCTAAACCAATTTCTGTACGTGACCCATGTTTGGCCCAAAGTAGTCTCCATATGTGGTGAACTAAACCTTAGTTCAGTGTATACACAAATTGTAACTTAACGGTACCCTTATTACCAAGCAACTGGGTGTCAGCCAACCACAGGCTGCCTAGTGGTCAAACCATATTCCTACAAGGCAAATGTAGACTACAGGCTATCACATTGATTCTGTGTGTCACTTTCTTTGGGCTGAAATGGCACATTAAAAGTAACTGGGGTACATCTCTGGACTGGGATGCTTCCCAGTTCTACAATCCTTTTCTTCCTCAAGTAAATTTTAATATTGTATTAGTGTTTTTCTTTTAACTCAATAGCAATGCAAAAAGTAAAAATCTCAGATATTACAAATCTAAGTAAATACTATAAACTCTGTGCCAACTAACTTGACAACCTAGTTTACACATAATAACAAAACCAGTTAGGTTTTTTGGAATATTCTAAACACTTAAGTAAATTTCTTACCTTGTCCTTAGACCTAAGTCCAACCCCAACTCATGTGAAAAAGAGGACTACACATCAATTTAGGGGGAAAAAATTTTTAAATGACTATAATGTGGGTTATACACTAAGAATTCAGATTAAAAACCATGGTCTTTACTTTTAATTGTAGTCTTCATTTGGCTTAGTGATTCGTGGAAAAAAACAGGTGAGTAAGACAGAACACTAGATTTATTAAAGATTATCATACTACCATTTATTGAAGAGGAAAAAAGCAAAAAATAATCATTGTGATAGGAGAGAGGAGAGATGGTTTAGTTAGCAGCAACATTCTTGCTCTTTGAAATAAGTACAAAGAAAACAATATATGAAATATATTCACAAGGTAGGACAAATAGTACTCAAGAATATATTCTATGATACAAAAATTGAATTATGCAATCAGTAGCATTTAAAATTAGTTGTATCTATACAATTATGAAAATTGACTTATTTTAACAAAGTATTTTAAAGCTCATCATATTCAATAGGCACAATGTTTGTACAAATTCACCATAGGCTTTTAATGAGATCAAAGTTCAGAGCATTTTTTTTCCTTTCTTTATTCGAGTTTGTTAAGTCAAGCAAATATATGTGGGGAAAAACGATAAAATGAACACTTTAGAGAAGACCACAAAATTGAATGTAAACCATAGCTCCCCTTAGGGTACTACACAAACACAAGGTTTATTTGTCCTTAGCCCAGCTCACTTCCTGTTGTACCATGGACCTTCTGCTGGCACAACACTGGCCCAGACTCCAACCTCCCTCTGATCTCGAAGGATGCCTCCCGAAGATGTTATGTGCAGGCAGTCAGCCATTTAGATCAGAGACAGTGTGTCCTTTTATTGTTGCGTTGTTTTGTGGTGATTGTTTATTAATGTAGCGGCATTACATTATTGTGAATATATACATCATTATTGCTTGCTACAAAGCTGTGGAATGGACTTCCACTTCAAATAGCAAAATTTTTCCTTTCTACTGAACTTGTTCTCCCTGGTTTCAGATCGGTCTGTCTCCAGAAAACCATGTTCAGGGGCTGGGGGTGTGGCTCAGTGGTTGAGTGCTTGCCCAGCATGCACGAGGCCTCAGGTTCGATCTCCAGCACCAAAAGAAAAATAAAAGGTTGCTAGGAAGTAATTTGGTACATTTCTAAGTCTAGTGTCAATCAGCAACTCCTGCTGGCAAGGATGTGATTTGATTTTGTCAATTTGCAATTAACAAAGGTTCTGTTACTCCCAATCCACCTCACAGCAGCCAAAACCTGAGGGGCCAACAGCAAAGCTTGAGTATCAGGTGTTGGGCATCACCTACGCACCTGAGGTAGAACTGGAAATGACCAAAGTGGAACCAAATACCGTCTTGAGTTACCTGGAATCAAATAAACTCCAACACTCTCTTCATTCACTATACTAAAAACACAAGATCTCAGAACTTCACAAAACTGTGAGTCTGGAGATACTTTAAGAACACCTCTTAATTTTAACAAATATTTCCAAACAATTTAAACTTTTTATATATATATATGAGGAGTTACACAGACATAATCTGTATTTAATTTCCACTGAAGCCTACTCATTTTTTCAAAAATGTTATCTGTAAACTACTGTGTTACATTTACCAAAAACATCCGGGATGTTTAAACATTAAAAAGTATGCCAAAGATTCTAGCAAAAAGCTTAATATACCTTTAAACACTGATTACTTTTTAACTTACTAGACACATTTTAAATTAGGCTCTGAATTTTACAGTATTCACCACAGTAAATTCTGCAGTGAATGTAAACTATGGCTCCCATTTAAGATACTACACAAACACAAGGTTCATTTGTACTTAGCCTGGCTCACTTCCTGTTGCAGCAGAGACCTTGTGCTGGCACAACACCGGCCCTTCCAATCAGAAGTTACCTGACAAAGGAGAAGGCAGGCCTGGTGTGCACTGCCCTGTAGCACGCAAAATCTGGACATACAGCTGTGCTTAAATTTCCTAGTTCACCATTTCTTATCACTTACGCTACAGAAGCAGAAGCCAGATTTTCCACACTTTTTAAAGGTACACTCCACTTACTAATCATCCTAAGGATAGTATCAAAAATAATTTTATTGGAATGCATTTCATGGTTTTATTTCTTGTGCTCTCAGCATACAGTGATTAGGTGAAAGGGAAGTGGCAATCAGGCAGATATTGCTCCAAGTCACCATACAAGGGTGATGATCAGATGTTCCAGCACTGAGATCATCACACCAGGAAAATGCTAAGCACGTTTCGCCCTTCCCAGAAACGAGATACCTTGAGCTGGGTATGAGCAGCAGCCATACAGAGGAGCAGGAGAACCAAAGGCTCCCCTGAGCTCATTGTGCACAAGGAAAAGCCTTTCAGCTAGTGAGGCAGATGGGAGTGAGTGAGTTCCTAATCTGGCTGGTGAAGGGGGAGAGGCTGCAGAGACCCCTTTGGACAGCAGCGACCTTCCCAATGCCAAACTCACAGAGTCAAGGCCCAGAGCAAGGAGTGCGTCCACCATTGGTTCCACGCAACTAGAAGGTATGCATACTGCCAACTGCAAGTCACCTAAGGGAGCAGCTAAAAAGGACCACAAGGAACAATGAACCCCCCTCAGACCTAGACAGGAGCTGCCAAAAAAAGAGGTGAAAGCAAAAGCAGACAGGAGATGGTACAAGGGTCATAAAGACAGAAACCAGAAAAGGTACAAACTAGAATGATGGCAACAAGGGAAAGGGATCCATAAGGTTACCCAGCTATGATCAGAAACATGCCAAGAAACAGTCCCAAAGGAGGCTAAGCTGTGTTCCCTGGGCTCTGGGCTCAACTTCGCCACAGCTGTGGCTTTGGGTGGATATGGAGACAAACTCAGGCTTCAGTGTCCTTGACTGCACAGCAAGGTGACAACCCTTGCTTTCTTGTTAAGTCTTGGCTTCCCAGATTGGTTCTTACAAGAGGAAGAGCCTTGTGGCAACCAGCTTAAGGTTGGGGACAGAAAAGCACTGCAAAAAAGAGAAAAAAAAAAAAAAAGAAAGAAAGAAAAGTACTTCGGAGGCCTCCAGGCATCAGGTCAGGATGCGACCACCTGCAGATGAGTGTCCTCACAGCCAGAGGTCACAGCTGGGACTGTGCATGGTCACGGGCAGGAGCAGCCACTTCCGCTGGCCCATATCAGCGATCTGTCTTCCTACCCACTCTCCCCTGGCCCTACTCCAGGGCGGAATGGAAAATACAATCAGCTTAAAAGCAAACATTTATAAATAATGAAGAGAAAAATGTACAGGAGGAAGCAGCAAGATTTTTTAACTCCATTCAGCTCTTGTCCAAAAAGAGGGAACAGGGTTTTCTGTGGCACTGTTCTCTGTCTAGCATCAGGAGATCACAAATAAAGACGTGCATGGGCAGGGCACAGGACAAGAGAAAAAGTTTCTGCGCTCAACACCGGAAAATACATTCCATAGTCAGGCGTGTTTCTGAACTGCAGGAGACCCTAGGTCTGCATTAGGAAAACATACAAATCTCCCAGAGGAGTATTTTCTACTGCACCCCTTGGCCAGGCTCCTCCCAGCTTGGGTTGGGCAGAATCCCTTGTTCTTGAACACCAGGGTAATGGCATGTCCACGCTGGGTGGCAGAGTGGTGGTGGCCTCCGTGCTGAGGGACAATCATGCAAAGTCCATGTTGACCCCAAAATTCTGTCCCTTACTGCTGTGGCCCTGTAATCTATGATGGAGCTCCCTGTGCTGTTCAGCAAGGTTTTTTTGTTGTTTTTCTGATAATTCAGTGGAACAGCATCCCAAGAGAAAACAGATGTGGGAGGAAGATCTCCTTCTGTAAGACACAGGACCCGCCTCTTGTATGGTGCTAGAGACACTGGGTTTGGGAACCTACTGCTGCTTGAAAGGCGACCCACAAATGCTCAAGTTGCACACACTAGTGTGAACTAAAAGGCACAGGTCTGTAAGACAGGTTGAGAGGGTATTTACAAAGCTGACCACCAGCTTCAGCTGCGGTGCCTTCGGAGCTCACAAAACTGGCAGTGTATCATGCAAGACACACAGCAAAACACTTCTTCACAGCGTCCCTAGGAAAGAAAAACACAAGAATGAATGGGTCATCCTCACCCACCCCAAAGGCTCCACTTCTGAGTGGGGAAAAGCCTCCTTTCAAGTCTCCCAGACACAAGAGGAGCACACTGCTGAGAGGAAAGGCCCTGGACTCAGTGGGGTCAGACATGTTTTGCCTGACTGCAGCTTCAACATTTACACCTAGTATTCTCCTGGGCAAGTGATTTGCCTTGAGTTTCAAATTCCTCATCCATCAGAGGAAAGGTGCCCACTCACTCAATGATACTTAATAAACAATTAAATTGGTATTTAACAAATGATAGGAAGATGAGGATGAAGCACAGACTGTTGCAAACTAAGAAATGCGTCAGGACTGCCACACTTTACCATCCCAGGATGAACTGAAAGCATTAAGTCACACTGTCACTGGGGGCCCCTTCATTCCTAGCAGGCAGCAGAAGCCTTTCAAAGGCCATCTTTCAGGAGTTCCCCGGCACAGGCACTAAGCGATAACGAACAGGCTCTATTTACTCTGTGGGATTCAGTGCAAAGCACGTTAGTGTGTCTCCAAGCAAGCCTCTCACCTCTACAACCACCCCTCACTGTGCAGCATGACAAGGGGTGCTCAGGCCAGCTCTGCACTTAATACTGAAGCCACGGAGGCAGGCAGAAGTGAGTGACTGCACTCAACTGAGCAGGTGCTGTGCTCCACAGTGACTCCAAGATGACTCTATGGTGGCATTTCTCCAGTCATGCGCTGCACTGGAATCCCAGGAGATACACTGCACAAGAAGGGTTTTATGGCCAAATAACCAGCTCCAGCACGGCGGCTCAGGCAGCCCATTAAAGGCTCTGGACACCTGGGCGAAAGAATCCTATCTCATTTGCTTTACCTGTTTCCCAAACTTAATTACAGAACCATTTCTTCCACAGAAACAGTGAGCACTGTGGGAAAAGCTACACTAGAAGAAGCTACATACAAAACAGTGAGATCGGGGCTGGGGATTTAGCTCAGTGGCTTACGTGCCTGCCTGGCAAGCGCGAGGTCATGAGTTCGATCCCCGGTACCAAAAAAAAAAAAGAAACAGTGAGATCTAGCTTTGTGATTCCCTCCTCATAGTAAGAATCTTGTACCTGCTCACACAATGAAACTCATTACTTGAAACCGAACTGTATTGTTCTACCTGTTCTTCCATATAAGGTTTACACATGCCAAGCCTGAAGCCCTGAGGAGACACACAGAAGCCTGGCCCCGTGGGAGAAACCTGCGCCACTGTTAAGGGCCATGTACCATAGTATATTTTCATCTTGAAATTCTTCATCTTTTTTTTTTTTAAACAAGGGACCCACATTTTTATTTTGCACTGAACTCTGTGAAGTATGCATCTGGTTCAGATACTAAGGTATATTCAAAATGTTGGTAGGTTAGTACATAGCTTATTGGGTCTGAGATTCATGAGGGTTCTGGTTTACTTCACATAAACGCTAGTTACCCAGGACATCCCTGCCCATGTTCTTCTCAAACAAGCCACCATCCCTAAAGCAAGCAAGGTCTGCATGGAGTTTGCCACAAGTGCTATGGGCCTGGGCTCTAGGCACAAGCCCACCAACTGCCTTTAATTTGACAGCTTGTCAGCTTCTCATCTAATCAGTCACCCCCCAGCACCTTCACATCACAGTCAGCAACAGGCCTGGAATACACAAGACTGCTCTCCTCCTTCCCAACTCATGCATGATCGTTCCTCAATTAAGGAAAAGCTTATTTTTAGTTAAAAGTTCATGACAGAGAAGAATGGAAATGAAATGGCTGCATTAAAACAGAGGCAAAAATCATGTGGCTGATTTTGAGAAGTCATTCATGAAAAGCACTATTTAAAAAGACTTGAAAGCAACAGGATCTCTGAGTTAAGAGGGGCCACAGGATGATCTAACCCAATCCACTCAAGTTATCAACACCTTATCTGAGGTCTGAGTGGTCAGGTAAATTGCCCAAGGGGCTGGGAATTGAGCTCAGCAGCATAAGCGCCTGTGAGTTTGATCCAGGTACCAACTGAAAAAAAAAAAAAAGCTGCCCAAGGCCACACTGCTAATTAGGAGTCCTGCCCCTCCAGAGTCCTGGTCTTTACTTTCCCTTTCTAAACTTATCTGAAACTTTCCCCTACAGCAAAAGAACAATTATAAATTGAGATCTCTCTGTCTCTTGCTCAGTGACATTAAATTGATGCTCATCTTTAATGAAAGAAAAAATCGACTCAAAGCCACAGATTAAAAAGAGCAACAAGGTGTGTGTGTGTGTGTGTGTGTGTGTGTGTATACACATATATACACACACTTTATAATAGAGGAGAATGTTCCCAAAACCAGAACTGGTAGCCTGGTCAACACCCATCATGAGTTACATAATTGCAGTGAATGACAGGGGGGCCCTTAGCTTACAAATCTATTAAATAGATATATAACCTTTGCCTATTTGGTTCAAGGCATTTTAGTAAAAACAAATAATGTATTTACTCTGAAACTAACTCTCTAAACTAAAAGGACCTATACAAACATGTTGTCATCCACAAATGATAGAAATTGTATTTCCAAATATACTCTTACCTTGCAAACGGAATGAAGGAAAGACTGTACCTACAAAGGAAAGCAAAAGAGATCAGAGTGAGTGATGGGCTGTGGAAGACGGCCCAGCACAATGGGCTTCGGAGCGCTGCAGACCTGCAGTGATTCCTTTGGGTCTGCGCTTCTCACTTGGGTGGGGTACACACATACAGCAAGGCCCGGGCACGCACACGGACCCACGCACGCATACAGCAGGGCCCGGGCACGCACACGGGCCCACGCACGCATACAGCAGGGCCCGGGCACGCACACGGGCCCATGCACGCATACAGCAAGGCCAGATATCCAGGTAGCTCGGGAGCCCTATTCTGGAAGAACTATAAATAAAATCCAGAACACCTGTCCTCTAACATTTTATAAACCCTCTCCAGAAGTTAACCTCAACCCAATTAGGATAAATGTTTTGCTCTGCTCCTTTTAGTTTAAAAAAATAATAATAAATAAAACACTTCTAATTATTCCATGAGTTAAAATGTAACTGAGCTGAGCTACAATTCTTGAAGAACTCAAGTCCAGATGTGCCTTGGCAAATCCCAGCTGCCTCAGCCACACTGCCTAAAGGGAAATATGAAGGGAGACACTTCATCCCCCTAAACAGCCAGGCACTGTGCATCAGACAGGATGCAAGGCAGTCAACCCTAAAAAAAAGCAAAAGTCAGAATACGCTGGACTTGAAGGGAGGGATCTTTCACCGTGCCCCTTCAGAGGCCGATCCCTCAAACCTGGTTGCATAATCACTGTATAAGCAAAAAGGAGCATATGCATGTGGGTACCAATTTCCACACCCTGAAGAAAACCAAACTATGAACATAGCCACCAAAGTCAGCCCTTTCAGCACTTTCTACCAAAATGTATGTGTGACACTAAAATCAGGCCATCACCCTGCCTGGATCTCACATTTACCATGTGCAGAAGCTCATTTACATGTAAACAAGGTAAACTCCAAGAGGCAGCTTGGAAGTATATCTACTCAAAGTCCAGCACTACTAAAGGAAAGGTGGCCGCTACACCTTACAAGCTTAAGAGTCACTTCCACCAAACTGCAGCTCACTGACCCTGGGGAGCTTTGGTAAGTCTGCGATCTTCCCTTTTCCTCACGTTGTAACAAACATTTTTTTCCCACAACAGATCAGTCACAACTATCCTGAAACTGTTCTGACAAAAACACCCCTCAACAAATGCTGAGAGGATCACGGAAATGTCTCAGAAGCTACGGATTGCACACACGCCCTTCCCTTTCTCTGACACTGCGCTGATCTGAAGGGGCTCTGAACCTAAAGCTCCACTCAAGGGTCTGAAAACCCACGCCTCCTGCAGCCCTTCCACCAGGCCTGGCCCTTGAGTTACAATCTCCTATCTTCACCTGAGTTCCCAAAGCCTACGGCTTACAGGGCACACACTGTTCCCGCAGCCCACAGTGACATGGCTTCCCATGTCGTCAGCCTCGGCTCCTCCGCTTCTCCTGACAGTCCCCTTTGTCTTTCTGTTAAGTGATTCATTCCACTGCAAGTATGACACTCATCATTTATCTTACTATTCTCCTATGTGACTATGTGACTCACAGCCTCTTTGTACCCATCCTTACAACATTCTGAATACCCCCGCACTTATGGGACATGAGTAGCAGAATAACATTTATACATCTCAAAATCACTTGTGAGCTCAGCAAAAAAGCTCTGGTCACAGCCTCCCATCACCCCTGGAGACCATGAATGCCCCCGTTGGTGAGCAGCCGGCTCTGGGGCCAGACTTTCCCGACAGTACTGAGAACTCCAAGCCTGAAAAGCTTCTGCGTTTTGCTAATCCTCCCCTAACCTGCCAGCACATTGGTTTCTGTTCCCTTCGGCTGCATGAGTCAAAGGGCTACGTGGGAGAGGCTTGCTGAAAAGGTTACCTACCACGTCAAGGCCAAAGACTGCAAAATGCAGAAGATGAGCGCAAGTCCCTTGTTATGCCACTGAAAGAAAGATGATACAGTTACAGGAAACAGGTGACAAGGGGTATAAACTAGGGCGGCTACGGAAAGTTAAAATACATACTCACCCAAAAGGCAGAACACAAGGTAAGGGTAAAGCACAACTAGAAGGAGAGAGGAAACATTAATTAACACATGACACTGAGCTTTTTTAAAAAACCCTACACAGATGTGTCACTCTTAGCAAACAGCACACTCATGAGGATGCAGTACAGTCTGAGTTTCACACAGACCTTCATTTCACAGCATTCAACCCCTCTGAGCATCCATGATTGGCAACAGTTAAAATCCTCATGAAATTGAACCAGCCAAACTAGCTAATAGTGCAGATTAAAGGGAAAGATAAAATCACTTTCCTTGGCCACGCATTCATCCGCTCAAGTTTTCATTCAGACATGCTAAAGTAATCTTAACACATGCCTCTGTATTTTAACTCTTGCCAAGCGTTAGTCTCTAGTGTGAAAGGGCATGTGAGGTCAAAGGTCAATGTGAGATGTCAATCTCAGAGTCAGCAAGCCAGGTACTTGTTTATGTGTCACCTGACACTTTCCCTAAGTTCTTTCTTAGAAAGCTCTTTCTAGCAGACACTTGTTCACTCAAGAACAGCTGGAGCTTGAGCCACCACCTGTTCCTTCCATCTCTATCCCTTAATAACAGAAACCACACAACCAACATGCCCAGGATATGCCCTCGTTGACACGAAATCAACAGCACGCACAGTCATGGCTTTGGAGAATGTACGGATCTGAACAACTGAGCTGTACACAATGAACTCACAGTATGTTGTCTAAATACTGCAATGCTAATACTTACACCAAGAGTCCCAGAAATAGTCTGAAATTATTTTGACAGCCACATGGAAGACTTTTCAAAAATGAGAGAGGTATTCTGGGTTGATGGGACAGAAACATATGGCCATACTGAAGGTGCTGCTATTGGAGCAGGGCACAGGGTGGTGACATCTCCCCCGGGAAGACTGATGAAAATGAGTAACCAGATCGCGAAGTCAGATAACAACATGGGAAGAAAAAAGGCCATCCTAGGTGACTGGACACCACTCTGTAGAATGAGTCCAAATGTTTCTGGGTTATCCCCTTGAAGTTCTGCCTATACTGGCCCGACAGGGTCCAAGTGCTCATAATCACATGGGTTGGCGAATGGGGCCAATAGCACTCCCTGCAGGTACTTTATGGAACTGGCAGAGCCTTAACACCAAGGAAACAAAGGCTGAGAAGCAGACAAGCATTAGACAAAAAAATGCTCTCTCCTGCTGTGGGATTTCAAAGATTGGGTAATAAGATGAAATATAAGGTAAAAAGGGAGTCCTTGGGTTTAAGAGGAAAAAATTCCATGCAGCAAAAATAAAAACTCCCATACAGAAAACACAGAGGAAAAGCAGAACTCACCAGCACCAGGACTGTCGCAATCAGCCGTGTGGGCTCAAACATGCGCTTCAGCTGCTTCATGGGGCCCATGAGGAAGATGGTGCTAGGAGGCAAACACACGCGCGGCTGCTCAGAGCACGGCCACCCGGGCACGTCACACAGCTCCCCAGAGCTCCTGCAGCAAGACGCGCAGAACCGGCAGCTGACCTGTGAACACAGAAGCTCCGGCCGGGCGCGGTGCTCGTGGACTGCTCTGCCTTACCCTCACCTACTCCACCGACGACATGCTTACAGGGTGTGAGCAAAAGATACAGTGAACGCTTAGAGTTTTTAAGCACTTTTATTATCATACAAGATACACTGCCATGAATCCCCCTCACTTTAAACACACTTATCCCGTCATTCTTGCCACTTTCTAACGGAGCTCTGCAAGTCCTCGGTCATGCTCGTCTTCAGCTGTTCGTGGTCACTTTAACTCGGGAAAAGCCAGCAGTCACATGGCAGCAAGTGCAGTGAATGAGGTGGGAAAGGACACCTCGTAATACTTTCACCTGGCAGAAAAGGGCACACATCTTTTGAATCAATTCAGGACATCAAGGCAGCCATAACGGCACAGCTAAAGACACACACAAAAGACCTCGTCCAGAGCTGTTTGGGGAAGTGGCAAGAATGACGTTTCAAGTAGTGCATGTGAAGAGATGAATGGCAGTGTGTTTCGTACCACGGTAACTTTTTAAACATTCACCATATATTTTGATAGCTCCTGATATTTTACCGCAGAGGAACCCGCCCAGCAGGTTATGTACCCAGGCCCCCAGGCTAACACAGACAGAGCTGGATGCAGCCACACTCACGGCATGGCTCAGTGACCTCTCTACAGGGGGCCACCTGGCCTCCCTGACAACCTACTGATGGGAACCAAAGACCAACAGGCTCAGGTAATTTAAAAAGAAAAAACCACAGGCTTAGGTTGGTGATGTTGAAAAAGCAGAGCATTTCATTTTCTTTCATAATCTCCAGAAAGTGATTTTAATGACAATATTATCTAATATTTGTCAAATATGTGCTAAATACCGGATATTACTGTACATACGTTATTTGCTACATCCTATTGACAACTTTTCAAGTTAGGCTTTTGTTTTGGTTTTGTTTTGTTTTGTTTTGTTTTGTTTTGTTTTGTTTTGTTTTTGGACAGTCTCACTATATAGCCCAGGCTGGCCTCAAATTTGTGGAAATCCTCCTGCCTCAGCCTCTCAAGTGCTGGGATTACAGGTGTGTACCACCACACCCAGCTCGAGTTGGGCATAACTAGACTGTACTTATTTTAGAGACGTACAAAGGAGGCTCAGAAAAGTTAGTTTACTTCTCCAGTATCACACAGCTAAAAGGAAATAAACAGAATTAACACGTGTTACATACATGAACCAAGTTCCCATGATGAATGTAATTATTATGTACTGCAAACATATACTAATGTTTGCATATTAAATTAAAATAAAAAATTAAGTGTAGCACACATACAAAAAACAGATTACAAGAAAGGCCACAAACCCTTAGTTACTCCCAGAAAATAATGATTTTCTCCCTTTATTATTTCCTAGATGGTGCTATGAAACACACATTCCCTCAGGAGTTGCTACAGTGCTCCTGTGGACTGTGCCACATACCGTGTAATTAAGCTCAGTCCTGACTACACATGCAATCTACACTGCCTGCTCACAACAAACCGCCCCACAAGGTAGTATTTGGGAAACTTTGAGAGGCAACATTAGACACCTCTGAGGGTCAGAACCTTGCTGTCATACACATTAATCAAGTAACTTGAAGCAGGCGACCAGATTCATGCACTAAACCATCTATTGGACTTCTCCAGCCAGACAAAGATCCGACTTTGGATACAGCCAGGCTCGGCCCTTGTCAAATGACCTAACGATTCAAGTGTAATAAAATGCTACCCGCACCGTCACATGGCTATATCCCTAAAGGAGGTAGCCATCAACTCAGGGGAGGAGGAAGCACCTAGGAAAAACTTCCTGGAAGAGGTGACTTTTGAGCCTGGCCTTGACAAATGAGCAAGTACCCCACCAGCCCAGGGGCTGTGGCTGAGCAGCTCCACAGCTCAACAGACACAGCCTGGGTACTGGAACAAAGGAAGCAGGAAAACCCAGCAGAGGGATGCGGAAGGGCCTCAGGAGAGAGGGATCCAGGCCAAAGCTAAGACCACTCAGACATCACCTTTTCTGCAACACCCTGCCTGACTCTGCTCCAGTGGGACCAGCTGCCCCTCCCTGGGCACCCTCTCGCCCCTCTCCTGCTTGGCACCAGTTTGCACAGCTGTCTGCTGCCCAGCTGGCTGGTAAGCTCCGCAGGGTAAAAAACAAGCCCTGTTTATCTCTGTAACCTCAGAGTCCTGCAGCATAATCAATGATTCCCCAGTGAGCATCAAAGACAATGAGGGACAAGTGGCCACAGGGACAAAGAGAAAGGAAAAGGAGCCAGGTAAACAAGGTCAACACCCAGCCTTGAGGAACAGTCACGAGGAGGAGGACAATTTGGACCCCCAGACCTCTGTGCCATTTAGATACAAGATGACTAAGTCTAGATTCCTGTGGGCCATTCAGGCAGAGGCCAGGCCAGTATGGCCAGCTGGAGAGGCAGGGTGGGAGATGCTGGCATGGATAAGGAGGAAGCCTCAGAGTGAATGAGCTTGACCTGGGTTGCCCGTGTGCCAGCAGTGTATACAACGCTGCCACCTCCAGAAGGCACCCACCCAATACCTTGCTGCATGAGCTGACACTGTGTTCTGGGCTGGTCAGATGCTAAGGCATAACCAGGTGAGTGCTTTAAGAACTATCCACTCAAGTATGGGAACCAAGGCCATGTGCACACCACTGCTGGACTAGAAGAGACAGACCCCAGCCTCTCCCCATGGGTCAGCGCCATTCGCAGACCAGAAGAAGAGAGAACAATGCCACACCAGCAAGCAAGCCCAGTTTGGGAACCAGTGTCATGCACGGGCTGCCACCTGACTGGAACACACAGACCCCAACCCCTTCCGGCACACTGGCTGGCAAACAAAAAGTACCAACAGTCCCCCATCTGCACATCATTAGCAACAACTTATCCGGAGAAACACAGGCTGTGATGACAGTTATGGAGGGGAAATACAACTGGATGCCTGTAGTGCTTTGCAGTTTCACTAATATGGCAAGGCTAGGGCCAGCGGTCTGATCACAGGTTCAGAGGATAGAGGTATGCAGTGTGACATCTAGGGGGGATCTCCTTCTGAAGGTTGCAGCCATTGTTGATTCCCTATGGTCTTGTTTTGAAGCCTTATATCATTTCCACTGTTTTGTCAGGTTGGGTTTTATTCTCTTTTGTTTTGTTTGATTATGTCAAATCTGATTGCAGGAGCACCTATTTCAAAGATAGCAAGATATATTATGGTAGCAACTTTGGATTTACTATTAGCTTGTTTTGAAGTCCTTCACTGCATTCAATGTTTTGTTTTTATTGCTCCTATTCTATTCTGTTCTGTTTGATTTTTTACTATGTCTGAAGTTATTTGCAGCTCTTTTGAAGACATCAAGATGCATTATGGTAACTATTATTGATTTCATAATGTTTTGAAGTCCTGTATCTTTTAAACTGGTTTGTTTTGATTGGTTTTATTGTTTTATCCTCTTTAAAATTAAAAAAAAAAAAAAAAAGAACCATCCACTCAGGCTCTGAAGCCAGTGAGACTAGCAACAGGGAGGACCCATCCAGATGCCCACAGCTCTTACTCATGACAGGTCACTGTGATAATGTGAGTTCTCCTCCTTTCTCCCTGGGCATTTCAAAGAAAAATTAAGAGAAAACATCTGTAATACATTTCAACTACCTCTTTCTTCTCCAAATCTTTAAAATCACTGTAGCATTTGCTTTCACTTCCCCCAAGCTCCATCTACATCCATTTTTCCATCTACTGACTGGCAAAGAGTAGGTAAAAAAGTAGTTACCTCCCAATTGATGCAATGTTCCCCAAGGTATAAAACACAGCGAACAGGTAGAGTCCCTTCCTGGGCACCCATAGCAGAAGAGTTCCCTGGAAGACAAGCACAGGACATTTGCACAGGAGCAACCCTCCCACCACACCCGCACCTGGGAGCTCACAGAGGAGCCCTCTCACCATCTCTCTCTCTCTCTCTCTCTCTCTCTCTCTCACTCACTCACTTTTTTCTTTTCACAGTACTGTGAACTGAATCCAAGGCCTGCATCCTGGGCTACATCCTCAGCCCTTTTTTCATTTTTAATTTTGAAACAAGGAAAAACAATTTTTGAAATGAGGTCTTATTAAACTGCTACATTACCAAGCCTGGGTTTGAATCTGCAATCTTCCTACTTCAGCCTCCCGGGATGCTGGGATTACAGGTGTGCACCATGAAGCCCAGCCTTCCTACACATGCACTTTAGTGAAGAACAAAAGAGGAAAGGATAGTGATGAAACAGGGAGAAGGGAGGGAAACCTTACCAGCAGTGAGCAGAGAATTCCTATAGCAAAGCAAGCGATGAAGCCTTTTATCCTGGTACCCCAGCTTAACGATGATGCTTCGACAACCTGAAATTTAAAAAAAAAAAATTACCTATGCATATTTACCAAAACAAAAGCACAAAATAATTCAGAAGTGGTATTAATTTGTACTGGAGAAGACAAGGAGAATAGAATCCTGTACACTGATAACTACAGGACATCATCAAACCCAGCTCTTGTCAAAGCTTCTTCTTCTCTCCAAAAGGTGACGCAAGGTCCTCACACCTCTAGACAACTTTCTATAGAGGTGAAGACCTCCTGCCTCAGGCACAAACACGGAGGCCAGCCAGCAAGCCCTAGAGCAGCTCAGAACCTCTGGCAGCCCAGCAGGACAAGAACCATGATTGGAAAGGCCTGCGATCCACCAGGCGGGGACCCAGGATATGGGGTGCACCTGGGTGCCCCATCATCCTCTCTTAGGACTAGCAGCCCAGTTTCAGGGGCTTCTGCTCCTATAGCATTTCTGGGGCCTCAGGGTAAAGCCTGGCATCCTTACCATGGACCTCTATGCTATTCACCATCACCTACCCAAACGACCAAGGATCATGGCCTGACATTTTGAGGGATGATTCTCTGTCAGAGCCTGACACATTAAATAAATATGCCTCTAAATCCTGGGTGACATTTTGGTGTTTCTGTCTGCCGCTGCATCACCATGTCAAAGATGAAAACCAAACCTCAGCCTTCCTGGGCAACCCTGTGATGTAAGAGGACATCACTGCTCCCACCTGGACCCAGGCTGCTTCAGTGCAAGGCCAAGCCCGAGGCAGGTCCAAGGATAGTTATGCAGAGTTTCCCTGGGGACACTGTGTCTCTATCCCACGCAATGCTCCAAGCTGCCTACCACATTCCACTCTGCAGATGGGGGGAAGCAGTTGGTGATAGAGACTGCAAGGGACGCTCAGGAACCTGTTTCCAACCTGTCAAACCAGAAGCTGAAAGAAAAGGTCCAGAGGCTCCACCGGGTGTGGTAGGTACTGCTACAGAATGGCGCTGTCTCCACTCAGAAGGAAGGTATGTGGGTCATCAGAAGGGTTCTGTTCCCACTCCCATCTGGCCACTCGGACTGAAACAGGTTCCTGACACTACAATCCCGCACGTGCATAGCAGCAGCAGCAGCAGCAGGAGCTTGTGGCAGCATATGACCTTACATAGAGGCAAATGCAGGGACAGCACAGAGCTAGGACAAGACAAAGGAGTCATCTGCTTCCACGCTAAGGACTTCTCCACCTTGAGGAATCTATTTCTTAAACTGCCTCTGGCTCTAGAATGAGACACCTGACACTGATACCAGTTAGTACTCGGCTCAAACAACAGTCAGAACACTTCTAACCAACCATGGAACTACCCTCCAAGGTCACGATAAAATGAAAAACTAGCCCATCTTCCCACTGGAGCAAGAACAAAGAACTCACCTTGCCAGGGTAGAAACAAAAACGAAGCTGCATGGAGGGAAAATAAAAAAGTACCTGCAGACTTAGAACAGATTTGATACCTGAGCAAGAGAGTTAACCTTTAAAAACAATTTTTTTTTAGGGTGGGGGATATAGTTCAATGGCACAAGCACCAGTTCCCTTCAAGCACAAGGTCCTAAGTTCGAGTCTTGGCATCAAAAAAAATTTTTTTTCTAACAAAATGTGGTTAAAAAATCACATTTCAATTGGTTTTGGCATTCAGAGTGCTAAATAATCTCGATGCAACAGTGAGATTCCAGCCCTTGTAAAAATTAAAATCTCTAGCAAGAAAAAGAAGTTCTGCCAAAAACATGTTTCTAGCTTCTACTTTCAGAAAGGAAAGTGGCACTTTGGTTCCACAAGCCTGTCAACTTGAATCCATCCAAATGTTACCAGTTAGTTGTGTGCTAATATGGGAAGGGGCTAAGTTCACCATTGTGTTTTCTGGCTGTATGTGGTCAGAGAGGGAGGAAGCCACTGTTACACTTTTAACTGGACTAAAAGAAAGCAAAACATTTTTTTTTTTTTAAATTAGTTCAGAGTTAGGGACATAGTTCAACGGCATAAGCACCTGTCTGGCAAGCGCAAGATTGTGAGTTTGATTCCTGGTACTCATCCCCTCAAAAAAGAAAAGAAAATTAGTTCAGTTGATGTAAAAGATCTCTCTAAATCACAGTTGCTGGAGGGTGTACTAGCACACAGACTGGTTGATGGGCTTGAGGTTTTTTTTATTTTTGTTGTTTGGGGGGTTTTTTTGGCAGGGGAGGGGGCAGTAGAGAAGCTAACAGTACCTGTCTAGAATTTGCTGGCCATGTGTTCAAAAGCCGTATGACCGACAGTCATGCACAAAGATCCCTTTGACAACAGGACACAGAAGGAAGAAGGGCTCTTGCCAAGAAGTAGAGGTATGAATTATTCTGGAGACCAGACTGGTAACCACAAAAAACATTAGACACAAATTCTGTTTTACTCCTGTGATTTAAGGTCAGATACTGTTCATACCTTCCTTGCCCCAAGAATCCTTCATAGGAAACACAACACCTATACTTTCAGGAAGAAGTCCTCTGAAACTAGGACTGGAGGTGAGCCTCTGAAGTATCAATTAGAAAACTCAACAAAAGGCTGATTATGATTAGACACAGCCATGCAAATTCATATCCTCCTAGGAGAGCCAGGTCTGAATTACTCACAGTTTTACAGTTTGTATCAAAGTAAGAATTTTAGAAAGCATTTCTTTTGATAATTGAATGTGAAAATATTCTTAAGGCCACCTCCTCTTGCTTACAAATAAATACTGTAACAGAATACTTTAGCACTTTTAACCTCAAAACCATGAAAAATGTGAGATGATCACATTAACATCGATATTCTAAAGGAAGCCTCGACCTTGTACGTGAAAACTAAGCCAAAGACACCGAGAAAATTAGGCCTGTCGGCTATGAACTGCTCCAAGGAGTTCCACTCCAGAAGTATCACCCAAGGTCACACACAGAGCAATCACACATGGAAAGAGGAAACTGACAGCAGTATTTCAGAACATGAGAAAAGCAACTAATCTTTTAAAAGTAGATGTACATCTGCCTTACTTTACAACAGCGAAGTCTTTCACTGTATCCAACACAGGCATTCACCATGTGAGGTAAAAAATCAGCGTTTATGTTTTCAAACTTATTATAGCACTCACACTCGCTGACTGCTAAATGTGCAATGCCTGCATCATCCTGATGTCAACACTCTACCCTCAAGAGTCTTGGAACATAAAGTGTTTCTCTCAGCCTAGGATGTTCCTAACAGCTTGCTGGCTGCCTTAGAAGACAAGGAGGGTCAATTATTGTCACATCTCTGTCACCTCTGAAATTCAACATGAGGGTTCATAAGAAAGGCCAGAAATCAATTAAAAAGAACTCAAGGAACTATCTCAGAGCCCTAATGAAGGAAGGCAATAATTTAAAAAGAACCCACCAAGCTACTGTGAAATATATGTATTTTTAAAAGTTGAGCCTCGACTCTCTAACACTTGATTCTTTCAATGTTAAGGTGAACATTCGGAAGGCAAGTTGAGATTTCACAAGGGCTGGAAGAACCAGTACCAAACACAACAACCGTCAGAATAAAAAGCCTCAAATGCAACAGGTGAGAGCAACAGGCTGCAAAAACCAGGAGAAACAATGATTAAAGTGAGAGAAGAGACAGGGTTCCAGTTGAGCGGGTTTCATGTTTCCAGACAGGTTTCCGTCTTGCTCGACACCCTCGTTTTACAGATGGGAAAACTAACAAACCAAAAAATAAAACGTGACTGTGTCTTCCAGAAAGAACAATAAAAAGCAAACGGTGACGGGACGCAGAATGGAAACACATCACCCTGTGCGGCTCATGCAATCCTTCTGCATAAAACAGCGGCCAGCGTCCGGAGTCCTGCGTGTCCGCAGAGTGCGGCCGGGCGCGGACCCAGGAGCAGGAGGCGAGGCCCGCCGTCCCGGAGCGCACAGCCGGGCGCGGACTCAGGAGCAGGAGGCGAGGCCCGCCGTCCCGGAGCGCACAGCCGGGCGCGGACCCAGGAGCAGGAGGCGAGGCCCGCCGTCCCGGAGCGCACAGCCGGGCGCGGACCCAGGAGCAGGAGGCGAGGCCCGCCGTCCCGGAGCGCACAGCCGGGCGCGGACCCAGGAGCAGAAGGCGAGGCCCGCCGTCCCGGAGCTCACAGCCGGGCGCGGACCCAGGAGCAGGAGGCGAGGCTCGCCGTCCCGGAGCGCACAGCCCGGCGCGGACCCAGGAGCAGGAGGCGAGGCCCGCTGTCTCTGAGCGCACAGCCCGGCGACGGAGTTCGACACGAAGACAGGCCAGGTGCACAGGGGCGAGGGCGGGGGGTCACACACCGCGGCCCCGCGCTCCGCCAGCTGCGCTCGAGGGATCCCGGGGACGACGCGCGGAAGGGGTGCGGCCCGTGCAGCTGCCCCAGACGTGACGGAAAAGAAAGCGGAAGAGCTGGTTTCCCGAGAAATTCGGAGGTCCTGGCTTCGCCTCGCGCCCACAGGGCTCTCACCTCGGACAGGCCGCTGCGGTCCTCGGTGTCCTGCCCGCTCAGTACCTTCTTCAGCTTGTCCATGCCGATCCCGAGCCCGGCCCCGGCCCCAGTCCCGGCTCTGGCTCCGGCTCAGGACCTGGCGCCGCCTGTTGCTCTCGGTCCGCCGACCGCGCTTCCGGGAGCCCCGCCCACCCCGACGCGTCCCGCCCACCTCCCGGACGGCCCCCTGGAGTTGGGGTAAAGGCCCGCCCGCCCGGGAGAGCGTCGCCAAGCACCCCAGGGCTCCTGAGCCAGCTCCAGACCGGAAGTCGCCGCTCTCCCGGGGGCGTTCCCTGACCCACTCCGCAAGTGCGGAGCACCACCTCGTGCGAGGTTGTGGAGAAACTAGAAAGGTGCAGACTTCACGGGAAAAATTCTTTTTAAAAAGATTCTTTTAAAGGAAAATCCCTTGAGGGTAGAAACTGGAAGAAATTTAATCTGTAACAAGCTTTGTGGATATGTAAAATAAAGTCACACAACGCCATTATAATTCCCGCTGGAAATGCATCAGGAAGTATGATTTGGGCAAAAATCAAGGCTCATTTTGAACTTGGCCAAAGGAAAAAGAATCTTGGATTTCTTTGTGTTTATTGAATGATTCGTCTTACTGACTTCAAGCCAGAGTCCAGCACAGATAATTCCATGATGGACAATCCATGCGACCCCCAACTCAGAGTACATTGCAAATTACATGCTGGGGAACATCTGGAAAACCTACTTCAAGATTAAGTCGGTGCAGAAAAGTCTACAGAGAGGAGCATCTCTACATCAGTGACAGCACCTTCCCTGACATAATATTTACAGAAGAGTAGAGCTACTGTGTCGCTATGGAGAAAATGCAAATACTACCAAGAAGTTGCACCTGTTGGAAATTACTGAGTGGCTAAGCAAAGGATTTGCAAAGAACCCTATTTGCTTAAGTCAGGTGGTTGTGATTGACTGCTGACGCGACTTTGTGAACAATCACACATGCTTTGATTTTACAATTTGAATTTACCTCAGGCCTTGAATAACAGTGTCGCTGCTCTTGGGTACCCTGCAGTGGTCACTTTCTAGCTGCCAGAATAAAACGCTTGAAAGGAGAAGCCGAGCTTGGTGACACACACCTGGAATCCCAGCATTTGGGAGGTTGTGTCAGGAGAATCCCTGCAAGTTCAATACCATCGTGAGCTCAAGGGCAGCCTGAACTACATAGTGAGACCTTGTCTCAAAAAAAAAAAAAAAAAAAAAATTGAAGGGAGGAGAAGTTTATTTTGGCTCACAGCTTCAGTGGGTTTCATCCATGATAGCCTGGCTTCAAGAGAAAAATGGCATGGAGGAAGGGCCTGATGGGGAAAACCTGCTCAGATCATGGTGCGAGGAAGCAGAGAAAGTGGGAGGAACCAGGAACAAGAATACACCCATGCAAGTCACACTACAGGTAACCTATCTCCAACCGGCTCCCCCCATAACAGCACAGTCACCCTCTGCACTCATCAGTGGGTGAGTTCAGTGATGAGTTTGGTGCCCCCACAATCCAGTCACCATCCAAAAACACGAGGGAACATTTTATATCTAAACCTTAACAGCTCCTTGCTGGTTTTTCTATTCAAATATCGGGACATAGTGCCAAGTCATTCACCACGGAGATAGGAACATCAGAATCTGCAAACCATGGTAGCTGTGTGACCAGAGCAAGTTATTTTGTTATATAATTCAAGAGATCAGAGAGACCAAAGCAAACAGAATTTTATTAGGTATACACCTGGCTTAGTGGATCTCTGTCCGAAGACTGAACACTAAACAAAGAAAGAACTCCCATTTTTTATACATTTTTGTTGAGGGGGTTGGTCCAAAACAGGAAAGAGGTGTAGAAGCTGAGACTTAGCCTTGAAAGAGGACAAATTCCAGGCTGTCATGGGACCCTGTTTACAGGACCTCAGTTGTCGACCTTATCAGTGTCAGAGCAGAAGTCAGCCTTGCAGGAAAGCAGATTCCTGAGAAACCAGGACACCACAGAACTCTGCCTACGGAATATAATTGTTAACCTTATCTGTAGTCAAGAAATAGCAGTTGGGCTGGGGATTTAGCCCAGTGGCTTAAGCGCCTGCCTGGCGAGCGCAAGGTTGTGAGTTTGATCCCCCATACCAAAAAAAAAAAAAAAAAAAAGAGCAGTTATGGAACTGAGGAGGCGGGGTGGAATTTGAGGGGAACTGTGAATGCTGGAAGGAAAGAAAAATTTGTTTTTCTCCAAGTTCTGCTTTATTCCCCACTTTAATGCTCTTTATAAACAAGCCTTAATAGTATCATCATTATCATTTATTTTGTCATTGGAGAGTGAGTCCCTATTGAGTCGAGGTTGGTACCTGGTTAGTGCCACTAGTGAGGTGGCAGAGTGTCTGTCTACCAGAGTCTACAGCTGACTGAATGTTTTTGGTAAGCAGAGATAGAAGATAAGGGAGAATCAGGCAAACTCCTAAGATGGTCAGTACTATCCCTGTTGGGGTTTTGAACCCATCAAACAATGAAAAGCATCCTCCGAAGAGGGTGCCTGGTGACCATCATTTTCAACTTTGGACTGAGACATGAGCTAACCTTTGAATTCCAGCAGTAATGTTCTCAATAACCTTTGCCATAATGTTTGCTGGCCAGTTGGTGTAAATACAGTGGGTACATTTTTAGGGATCTTTTTTCCTCTCAGGGGAAGAGAGAATTCTAATAAAAAGGGTAAGAGATTTAATGTTGTCGTTGCAGCACCATGTTGATCCTCTATTTTCAGCCATCCATGGACTGGTCAGCTTCCAGAGTGACCAGAGCAGGGCTGTTGCTTCCTCAGGCTTCAGCAGTGTCAGCTCCTGGAGTGTCTATGGCAAGACTGTCATTTTTGGTGGTGGCCCAATCTCAGTGCAGGATCAGCCAGTTTGATGGTCTGGATCCTGTTGACTGGCTCACCTGCTGGGCTGCCAGATCAACTGACTGTGGTGGAGCTAAATTACAGTGTTGGCACTTTGAGCAGCAGTGGGAATAGACAAGATACAATGTGGAGCCCATCCCATTTGGACCCCAAGGTGTTTGGATTTTATTGCTTAACTCAGAGTCCCCAGCCTTCAAGGGGTGTATTAGGTCTGTCAGACTTACAGGCATTTTCTTTCTTGTACCCAGTGATGAGTATGCTTTATGGTCATTTCTAAAGCCTGCATGTGTGGTCAGTTTCCCTAGTTCACAGAGATCACCCTTGACTTGATCATTTGATCTATAATTGGGGGCAGCCAGCTGAACAAGATTTCAAAGGAAAATACCCAGTTTGCTTCCCCCTGAGGAGGACTATGGGCAGGACTTGACTCTCTCTCCAGCAGAATATTTTTTTACTTTTTTTTTTTTGGTACGGGGGATCAAACTCACAACTTTGCGTTTGCCAAGCAGGCACTTACACCACTGAGCTAAACCCCCTGCCCAAGAATATTTTTTTTAACAATCATTGAAGTGTTCAATTAATATATTCTACTTTTTCTGAGCTCTGTGGCCCAGTGGGCTGTGTATAACTTTCATTTTATTTTTAGCATTCATGTGAGCTGATGGACTGTCTCAGCCGTGAATGCCGGCCCATTGTCTGACCTTAGGTTCAGGGATCGTCCAAATCTTGAGATGATGTTTCTGAACAGCAACTTTGTCATTTCTTGTGTCTTTTCTGTCCAGGTGGGGAAGACATCGACCCATCCTGAGAAGGTGCAGATGAGCAGCAACATATATCAATAGCCTCCTGCTTGGAGCAGCTCCTTGAAGTCCATATGAAAGTTTTCACACTGCATAGTGTCCATTTCCTGAGTATGTGGGGTCCACATAGTCCCTTTATTGGGGTTGTTTTGAGCACAGATTAGGCATTGCTCATAAACAGTTTAAATGATGGCAGTAATCCATAGCACATAGAAATAATAACCCAGTAATGACTCTCGTGCTGTTTTTCCCATATCTTATAAACCTGGGGGCCATCCTTTCAAGGATGGCTGGCCTCTCATCAGAGAATTTTCACCATCCTCCCTTGATGAAACTTCCAGATTCTAGAGCAAACCAGATCTTTTCATTGGGGGAGCAGTTTGGGGCCTTCAGCAGTACAGGCTCCACGATGAGGGACGTGGGCAGAGCGCCTCTTTGGGGCTGTGGGACTGTCATAATAGCCTGTTTTGCATTTTTGTCTGCCATTTGGTTTCCTTGGGGTTCTACTGTTTCAATCTGTTGGTTTCCCCTACAAAGTATAACAGCCACTTTCTTTGGTGCTCTTACAGCATCTAGGAGCTATAACGTTTCTTTGTACTTTATTTCTAGCAATAAGGATCCCTTTCAGCATGTAAACAGCTCTATGAATGTGTAGTGTAGCAAAGACATATTTGGATTCATTATATATGTTAAACTTTACGTGTTAGCTAGTAAAAGAGCCCTTGTCAATGCTGTTAACTCTGTCTTCTGTGCTGAGGTTCCAGTAGGCAAAGGCTGAGCCTACATCACAGACTCCAGCATCACCACTGTATATCCTGCCTGGAAGACCCCTTATAAAACAAAACCGCTCCCATCTGTGCAGTGAGGATTCAACACCTGGGTCTCTGAGGGGGTGATCTGTGAGATTCCCTTGGCTCAGGAGTACTTCACCCACAGTTTCCACACAGTCATGAAGGGAAGTCCTGGTTCAACTGGGAGCAAAATAGCTAGGTTAAGGGTGTTCACTGTTCCTAGAATTATGCAAGGATTTTCACATAGAAACCCCTGATCTCCAGTTATCCTTGGATCTGACAACCAACGATGCTCCTTCAATCCATTAAAGTTATGAGTAAGGGTAGTACTTGAATGGTCAATTGTTGTCCCAGAGTTGGTCAACCTTGTGTACCACCAGGGGCAGTGGCAGCAAGTGCTTTGACGCATAGAAGCCATCCTACTGCCACAGAGTCTAATTTTTTTGACAAGTATGCCACTGAACAATGTCAGGAGCTCATGACCTGGGTTAAGACCCCGATGACCATTCTGTTTCATTCATGGACATATGGGAAGAAAGGATTAGTTATATCTGGCAGTTATATAGTTATATAAGGCTGGGGCCTGGGTCATGGTTTTTAATTTGTTTAAATGTTTCTCTTGGTCAGCTTCTCAGAGGAGGGGCTCTTTTTCCTCCTCATTCCCCTTTATGGCTTCATATAAGGGCTTGGCCATAATTGAGAAATTTGGGATCCAGACATGACAGAATCCCATTGCCACAAAAACTCTCTTATTTGGTGGTGGGTGATTGGGATTAGGAGAGCATAGATACCCTGCTTTCTTTCAATATCCAGTCAGCACTCCACTAGTGTCTAGTATGAAGCTCAAATATTTGACAACTTGTTGGCAAATTTGTGCCATCTTGGACACCTGATATTTTGTCTTCCAAAGCATATGAAAGAGGTCTTTAGTTCCTTGCTAGAAGTCCATGTGGGTTGGGGCTGCCGAAAGGAGATTATCTATATATTGTAGCAAGGTGCTACAAGGTGTGCTCTGGTGTGATAAAGGCTGTGATGTCAGTAGCTAGTGCCTCTCCAAAGATTGTAGGCGAGTACTTGAATCCTTGGGGAAGTCTAAGTGTAGGTGAGCTGTTCCTTTGTGCCATGACAGAATCCTTCCATTGAAATGCAAAGATGAACTGACTGACTGGTGCTAGGCAGAGAAAGAAAAAAGCGTTTTTCAAGTCTTTTTTAAAATGAGTCCCATCAAGCGTATACAGATTTGGGAGAGTGGGTGGATGGTTTTAGCAGCCTGACACCACATGCAGGTCCTGTACTGGTTTTATATGTATTTGTTTTTCTTTACTTTGCAAATTTTTAAAAATTTTTAAAGAGAAAAAAATAAAATTTAACTTCAAAACAAGATAATAGGCGAGAACAATAGTTACTACATTTCTATTGTTATCTTTAAATTAGTTACTCAGAGTACAAGATACGGGCATTGAGTTATCCAAACAAACCTTTATTTCCAATTAATTAAGACAAATTAGTAATATAAATATCTTAATTATCTTTTTTTTTAGTACCAGGAACTGAACTCATGACTTCATGGTTGCCAGGCAGGCACTGTGTTGCTGAGCTACATCTCCAACCCCTATTTTAACTGCCAGTTTTGCTTTCCTTTTGAAAAGTTTCTTCGCATTTCACAGTATCTATTGTGCATTTTGGATCTTATTTACTCTTTCAGCTGCTCATGCTAGGGAGACAATACAATGTTTACACATGTGAGTTGGATTTATTTAACTTGTTAGTATAGTCTCTAATTGTATCCATTTACTATAAACATCTCCAGTTTAAGGAACACCGGCTGAGATGATAGCAACTGAAGTAAAAAACAGTTTAATGCTTATATTGCTTGATTGACTTTGCAGGCCTAAAGCCAGTAGTCTGAGATTCTGTTTAGAGGACAGCAATATGCAGTATAGCAAACTATGGGGAATTGATTCTTGTCTTGTTTTTGAAATCCAATACTGTTCTAAATATTTTGTTTTGTTCCATTTTATTGTTTTTATTCCTTTTAAAATAAATTTTTAAAGTCTCCAGTTTATCCTTCTTTATGGCTGAGTTGTACTCCATTGTATAGAAAGACCACATCTTTTATATCCATTCCTTGGTTAATGAGCATTTCGGCTATTTCCAGGATCTAACTATTACAAATTGTGTTGTTATAAACATGGGTGCACATATATCAGTGTGGTATAATATTTTTATTTCTTCTGGGAAGGTATCAAACAGGGGCAAATGGGACCTCTAATACTACTATTTTGAGGAATCTCCACACTGATTTTGCACAGTGGATGTACCAGTCTACACTCCCATCAACAGTGGAGAAGGATTCCTTTTTCCCCAGAGCCTTGCCAGCATTTGTTATTAGTTGATTTCTTGATGTTTGCCATTCTTTCTGGGGTGAGATGATATCTCAGTGTTGTTTTAATTTATATCTCTCAAACTGGGTGTGGTGGCATACCCCTGTAATGCCAGCACTCAGGAGGCTAAGGCAAGATGATCACTGTAAATTTGAGACCAGCCTGGACTACAAAGTGAGCTCAAGGCCAGCCTGACCTGCATAGCGAGACTCTGTTTTAAAGATACAAAAAAATAATAATTTTCATCTCTCAAATGACCAATGATGTTGAACATTTTTCCACAGATTTATTTCCTATTGTATTTGTTCATTTGAGAAGTACATATTCATCTCAGGTGCCCATTTTTGGATTGGGTCTCTGCATTTATGGGGAAGGGTCTGATTTTTTAAATTTTTTATACATTCTAGATATAAGTCTTCTGTCTGAGGGACAGTTGGCTAAAATTTTTTCCCACTCTGTGGGTCATATTTTCACTCTGTTGGTGATATCTTTTGATGTGCAAAAGCTTTTTAATAAGATGAGAGCCCGGTTGTTGATCTTTTGAAATATTCTCATGCAGTTTGGTTTTGTTCATGAATTCTCTGCCTACACCTGTGTCTTCAAGATTTCTACCTACTTTGTCTTCCAGTAGATTTAGTGTTTCTGTTTTAATATTTAGACCTCTGACCCATTTCAACTTTAGTTCATGGTGATAGACATGGTCTAGTTTTAGACTTCAGCATTTAGAGAGTCAGTTTTTTTAGCACCATTTATCAAAGAGGCTATCTTTCTTCCAGTACACATACTGGCTACCTTGTCAAAGATAAAGTGGCTGAGTGTGTTTGTAGTTGTGTTTGTATCTTCTAATCTATTCCACTGGTCCTCAGGTCTGTTTTTTGTTTTGTTTTGTTTTGTTTTGTTTTGTTTTTGCCAATTCACACTCTTTCTACACCGCACGGTTCTATTCCCTTCTTTGTTTTCTCCTTAGTATGTGTATATTTGTGTATGTGTGCACACTTTCATGTTTATTCTGTTCATGTCTTTCAGTATTACAAAGCTATAGATTGATGAAAGCAAAGAAGTTTTGGTCAATAATATACTTAGCATCAAGAAGGGTCGCATGTCCCACAAATGTGATCCATAAACAGACGAACAGGACAGTGACACCCTGGGACCCTGGCATCCTAGATACATCTTGCTTTCAGAGAATTTTCTTGCAGCAGAGTAGCAGATGCTGTTCATTCTGCAGTCAACGTGCATTCTCCTCTCCCCCCACCAATGGAACCCTGATTTGAGATGGGTGCCAAAAAATATGTTTGCTCAAACAAGCTGAGTAGCCACTGGACCCAGTCTGCAAGGTGGTGCAAGTCTATCCATTTCCTGGCAAAAAGGGACAGACTTAAGCTAGGTCCTCTGATAACATCCATCCATAATCCCAGCACCTCGGAGGCTGAGGCAGGAGGATCAGTAAGACTGCAAGTTGGAGCTCAGCCTCAACAACTCAGTAACTTAATGAGAAGTTGCCTAAAAAAAATGTTATAGATAAATAGATAGATGGCAGAGAGGGACAGAGATAGAGACAGAAACAGAGACAAACAGAGAGATAAAGGATCTGGATTCAATTTAAAACACTGCAAAAAAAAAAAAAGAAGGAGGGAGGGAGGGAGGGAGGGAGGGAGGGAGGGATGGTGACAGACATAGCTGTGGCCTTTTCTGCTAATGGAACTAAAATTCAATGCCTAAGGCAGGCGGTCATGTCCTGGGCATGCAGTGGATGAAAGTGCCACCCAATGCAGCAATGCAGAGCAGAAAGCCTGAAGCAGCCCAAGTCCCCTAATGAGCTCCAGTGTCACTGTACCTAGCCACAGCAAGTGACCCTTTTTGGTGAAGTCCCTTAGGAGAATATCCTTTGTACCCTGGAGCCAGGCTATCCAGCTGGCTGCACGGGTGAAAGGCGAGCACAGCGAAGTCCAGAGGTAAAGGGCGCTGTGTGTGACTATGATGGTCGCCCCGCTGCAGGTAAGGACCAGGGTGCTGTTGAGCTGTCACTTGTCCACCCATCTTCCTCTCAGCTACCCCGTCCCGTTCCCCTCAACCCTGGTGCAAGTGACGCTAGAACCGGAGCTCGCCCACCCTTTCCCAGGGCAACTCTACACAGCTCAGGGATCCCACTCACGAGAGGAGTAGACAGCGTCCCACTCCCCTGTCCTTCCTCTGCTGCCTCTTCACCTGCAAAATACTGAGGGAGGCGCCTGTGTAGGGGCCTCCAGCAATACTGTCTTGTCCAAAACCTGTAAGCTAAATAAACCTTTCTTTCCTTCATTTTGAGTGTCAGGTGTTTTATCTCAGCAACAAGAGAAACGAAACTAAGACACAGGATAAGATGGAATCTCAGTGTTGTTTTACTTTGCATCTCACAAATAACTAGTGATATTGAACATTTTTTCATATTTTTATTTGCTGTTTGTATTTGCTCATCTAAGAAATATGTATTTATCGCAGATGCTCATTTTTGGATTGGGTCTCTAAATTTGAAAGGTCTGATTTTTTTGAGTTCTTTATAGGTTTTTGATAGTAATCTTTTTTTTTCCATTTTATTTTAAAGAGAATAAGACAAAAGAGGTCAGTACAGGGCAGATCGGAACCAGACAACATAGGCAACACAATACTTAACATTAAGACAACCGGACATTAACAATAGCTATCACAATATTTCTTTCTCTGCTATAGATTAGCATAGTTTCAAATACAATAATATCAAACATAACAAAAAAGCATAAAACCATTCAAAGAGTGAAAGAATTACAGGGCATTCTGAACCAAATAACAGAGAATGATCAATGGGTACTATAATATCTCATTTTCAATAAAAAATTTTGTTTATACTTTCACACATATTCAGATCCCAATAAGACACAATGTGATAGATAGAACTAATGGAAATAGAAGAATAGAAGTTTGGTAGGACTTCTAAGAAGGACAGTATTAAATCAGCAATAGCTGTCATAATGTTTTGTTCTCTTCAAAACAGCTGTTCACAGCGTCACATATAATAAAGTCAAACAAAACAGGATAAAACCATTCCAACTGAAGAATGAAAACATTGAAAGGCTTCAAAGCTATGAGATGGGGACTCGTGATTACCATAAAATCTTATATACTCTTACCAACTCTCATACTAGGGACACTATATGGTATTTACACATGTTAGTTTGGTTTATTTCACTTATGAATATGGTTTCAAGTCGTGTCCATTTATTTATAAATATCTCAATGTGATCATTATTTATAGCTGAGTAGTACTCCATTGTATAAAAATGCCACAACTTTTTTATCCATTCCTCAGTTGATGGGCACTTAGGTTGTTTCCAAGATCTGGCTATTACAAATTGTGCTGCTATAAACATGGGTGCACATATATCACTGTGGTATGATGTTT
>PVJX010004016.1:0-100019 GCA_004027295.1 Dolichotis patagonum
GCTCCTCTATTCTTCCATCTATGTCTTCTTTAGAGGTGCTTAGCATTTCTTTTATTATGTTTCTTATATCTTCCTTTACTTGTAATAGTATTTATGTTTTAAGTTCTTTTATAGTTTCACAAAGATGTTTCTTTATGTCAGTTGCTGTTACTTCAGTAACTGCAGGTGTGCAACTCCTGATCTCTTCTGTGTTTACCTTTCCTGGACCAGTACTGCTTGGATTGGAGGCCAGAGACTGCCTTTTGTTTCTTCCTCTTTTTATGTTCCTGGTTTCTTCCAGACAAGTGGATAGTGGGGTCCCCAGCATTTCCTGTATTGGTTATTATTACACTGAAGCATGCTGGCTAGGGATTTCTGCTGTTTGCTACTTTCCCCAATCACCAGCCAGTGCAGTTCTCCAGTCTGCTGCTCCCTCCACCACTGCATCTCCCCACTGAGGTCTTTGGCAAGCCACCTGCTTCACTGTGATCATGCGTCTCCAGATTCCAGTGGCACTTCTCACACAGTGGGGTGGCTCCAGTAAAAGTGCCTCCAGGTACCACCTTCTGTTTAAGTTTTTCTTTTCTTTTTTAAAAAAATTCTCTCTGTGGGCTTCAGTTCTCACTTTAGGTTCTTCCTGGGTCAAGGGGACCCACTTCCTTCCTTCTTGTCTTCCCCATGATGCTAAATTCCAGCAAATGGGCTGTTTCTCTCAGAGAGGCTCTTTACTCTGCTGCTTACTGTTCCACCATCTTCCCAGAATCCTCAGGGTTTTTATCTTAACTCTTTATCTCTTTTCCATGTTTGATTTTTACATTTCTAAGCTTTTCTTCATAACCAACTGTCTCTGTCTTAGTCCTTGTCCCTGACTGGCTGTGTACTTATAAGCTAGCTAGCTAACCCTCCTTCCACAGCATTATGTGTTTTACATGTTTTTCTGTCAGCACTGCTTTGGCTACATCCTTTGAATCTTCATGTCAGGGTATTTCTTGTGTTTTCTGATTTGTTTTGAGACTTTGTGACTCATGGATTCTTTAGACGTGTGTTTATTTTTCAAGTGTTTGGATGTTTCCCATTGGCTTTCTATTATGGAGTCCTTGCTTGATTCTACTGAGGCCAAAGAACACAATTTCTTCTCAGAGATTCAACTTTTGGTCAGATCTGAGAACCCTTCACCATTCCAAGGTTGTGAATATTTATCCTTGTTTTCCTTTCACAGTCTTACAGTTTCTGCTTTTGTACCTAAGTCATCTGTTCATGTTAAGTTAATTTTGTGTATGGAGTTAGGTGGCCTAAATCCTTTTGTCCCAGAACTGCTTGTTGAAGAAACTGCTCTTGCTTCCCCTGTATGTCTAGGTGCCCTCCTCAAGACCATATGGGCCCTCAGTTCTGTTGTGCTGGTCCATAGCTGGCTTGGGCCAACACCACACAGTTGCCATGACCACAGCTTGGTAGTAAGTCTTGAATTAGGATTGTAGATTATCTGCTAAATCTGAATGCTTGTATCCTCTCAAAATTCATATATTGGAATCTAACACTTATGGTGATGCATTAAGAAGTAGGTTTTGAGTGGTGATTACATCATAGGGCCTTGTCTCTTCCTACATATTTTATTCTTATGAAAGAGGCTTGAGGGAGCCAGGCAGATGCCCTGTGCCTTCAGTTCCAGGTACTCAGGAGGCTGGGACAACTTGAGCCCCAGAGTCTAAGACCAGCCTGGGCTGCATAGTGAGATCTCATCTCAAAAAAAAAAGTCTTTGGGGACTTTCTTAGCTCCTCTTCCTGGTGAAGACACACATGAGCCCTGTAGAAGACAGTGTTTCTGAGGAACAAATTCCCACTGACACAAATCTGTGAACCCCTTGATCTTGAATTTACCAGCCTCCAGGAATGTGCTCAATAAATAATCTAGTGTGAAGTTTTTGTTCTTACACCTTAGTGAACTGAGACCTTCTCTCACTTTCTTCCAGCATTGTTTGGTGCTTAGAATCCCTCATGAAATCAGGGGTTGGCTTTTTTGTTTCTGCAAGTAAAAAGCTCTGGGGTCTTGAGGGTGCACTGATGCTATGGCCACCTCATAAAGGAGGGCAGCCCAGAAGCAGGCACTCAGCTCTCCATCTCCACAGACTGTCACCATCTGCATTCTTACTGTGGCCAACATGGTGAAGTCAGTCCAGGTTCTCAGCTGAGCGAGCACTTTCCATGGTTCCTCTTCTGTGGATGCCAGACAGCTTCCCAAGGAATTGAGCACAGCACAGAGGTCTTCTTGTACCAGTGAGATTCAGCAACCACCCACTGGGAGCACTGGCACTCAGCACCTGGGGGACATCCCTGGGGACATACCTGGGAAAGGGCTTCCCCTCTGCACTGCCCCATGGCTGGTGATAAGCCAGGATACCACTCCTGCCCACTGCCCTTGCTAAGAGGGACTTTCCCACTAATGTTCCAGGATGGGGCTTCCCAGAGCTGCTGTCTCTGGGGAAGGGGGCAGAGCTCTGTGCCCCACCTTGGGTTCCTGTCTGCTGTGGTTCCTATGACCATGGGCTGGCAGGTCCATGAGGCCAGCTTTAGGGGCAAACCAGTGTTGGTATGGCAAGTCCTGGACTGAAAGCACTGTAACCACAGCCTTGTTGGAGGCCTCTGTGGGAGACTCATGTGCTGTCCATCCTGCACTCCAACAGTGGCACAGATGACCCAGACTCATCACACAGCTGAGTCACACTAGAATTGGCTTCTTTTTAATGCTAAATTTTTTAGAAACCATGATCTCCATAGCTTCAACTTTGCAAGTACTTCTTTGCAGTTGAAATTGTAAACTTTTCACATTTTCTGTTTGCTCCTGATTTTCATTATAGACCTGGCTAAAAGCAACCAGTAGTATCCATACCACAGTCTGAACAGTGGGCTGAAATTTCCTCCACCATATTAATTAGTCGACTCCTCTTAATTTCACTCTCCTGTAAATCTCAGAACATGGAAAAACAAATTTTCTGCCAAGATGTAACACACATGAACTCTAGTCCAGCTGCCAATGGAGTCCTTGTTCCCCACTGAAACTGCTGAGCATGGCCTTTACAGCTTGCATTCTTATTAGCATTCTGATCTTCTGAGATCTGACCAGAATTTCTCATCAAACTTGGCTTACAGCAGTCTAGGGCTTCACTAGTCACCTTCTCCAAGACTTTCCAAACTCTTCCCACTAACCATTTCCAAAAACTTCTGAGGCACATGGTCATGTATAATCACAGCAATTATCTAACTTCTGAAACTAGTTTTCTGTATCAGTCACTCTCCCATCACTGGGACAAAATACCCACCAATTACAATTTAGAGGAGAAGAGGTTTATTTTGGCTCACAATTTCAGTGGGCTGAGTCAGCCAGCTGCACTGTAAACCATGTAGTGGAAGGGCCTGGAGGAAGAAAGTTGCTTGTATCATGGTGGCCAGAAGGCAGAGAGAGAAAAGAGGAGCTGTGTACCCTTCCAGGTCACACCCCCAGGGGCCCAACCCCTTAACAGCAAGCCAGCTATGAAGTTCTCAGTGAACTAATCCACTGATAAGTAGATCCAAACTGTAAGTGTCCAAGACATGTGAAGAACTCTTACATACAAGACAGCCTAACTCAAAAGTTGTACAAATGGCTCTTTCCCATCTTGCAAGACGGCAGGTGAAAAAATGAGAAGCCAGATACTAAAGAGAAGAAACCCGAAGCCACCAAGGCTGATACCACCGGCACTGGTAAAAACGGCAATGTGAAAACTAGAAAGTCCAAGAAGGGGCAGCCCCACTGCAGCTGAAACTCTGTCCTGGTTAGAGGAATTGGTAGATACTCTTGATCTGCTATGTATTCCAGAAAGGCTTTGTACAAAAGAAAGTACACAGCTACTAAATTCAAAGTTGAGAAGAAAAAGGAGAAGTTTTTGTTACTGTCACAAAACCAACTGGTGACAAGAATGGTGGTACCTGGGTGGTTAAGCTTTGAAAAATGCCTAGATATTACCCTATCAAAGATGTGCCCTCAAAGCTGTTGAACAACAGCAAAAAACCCTTCAGTCAGCAGGTGAAGAAACTGTTTGCTAGCATCACTCCCATCACTCTTGATCATCCTCACTGGGCACCACAGAGACTAGAGAGTGGTTTTTTTGAAGCAGTTGGCCACTACCTTGCTCCTTGTGACTGGGCCTCTTAACCTTAATCACATTCCTTTGTGAAAAACACACAAGAAAGTTGTCATTTCCATCTCCACAAAAATTGATATCAGCATCATGAAAATCTCCAAACACCTCACTGATGCTTACTTCAAGAAGAAGCTTTGGAAGCCCAGACGCCAGAAGGGTGATATCTTCAATACCAAGAAAGAGATAATACCAGATTTCAGAGCAGCCCAAGGTTGAAAGAAAGTAGTGGACTCACAGATATTATCAAAAGTCAAAGCTGTTCCTCAGCTCTGGGACTACATGAGATCTGTTTGTGCTCTGACAGATAGAGTTTACCAAGTTGCTTACCAAGAACCTAATTAAATAATTGATATGCTTTTAAAAAGTTGTACAAATGGCCATCAGCATATGAGAAGATGCCCAATATCATTATTCATTGAGGAAACACAAATCAAAATCACAGTGAGATTCCACTTCACATCCATGAAGATGGATGCAGATTTTTTTAAGTGCAAAGGTAAAAATGTGGGGAAATGGTAATCCTCGAGGTTCACTGGCAGGAAGATGAAATGGCACAATAGCTATGAAAAGCAGCTTTGTGGAGCCTCAAAAACTACCTTATGACCCAGCACTTAAACACCTGGCTACATGGAAAAGAAACAAAACCCCACAGAAACTCAAATGCAAATATTTGTTTATAGTTGCACTATGTGTAACAGCCAATGGGTGGAACAACCAAATGTCCATTGCAGATAAACACACTGTGCTGTGTGGTACAATGGCATTTCTTTCACCTGCAAGAGCACTGGGGTGCTGACACACCTTGGAAACACTGTGGTCCCTGGAGTAAGCCAGATACAATGATTCCTCTCGTACATAACATCCAGGACGGACAAGCACACAGAGACAGGCTGGTGGCTGCCATGACTCAGGGTGGTGGATAAACCATGACTCAAAGCACATGAGCTGTTTCTCTGGAGAACAGAATGTGTGCTAGACTGGAAAGAGGGTGCAGCTGCTCAGCACTGTGCCTGCACCAAGTGTGGCTAAATCGCGTGCTGGAAGGCAGTTCTTGCCGCAGTGAACTTCACCTTCTGGAAGTCTGTAAAGAGCTGTGCATTTATGAGCCCTGTCTTCACAAGGCAATGATAGTTGCTCACATGGTTTCTATCTGTGAACCCAGTGTTCACATCTCTTTCCCAAGTATACTCTCAAGCTGTGGAAGGCCTTCCCTCTCCCATCCATTTCCAAGACCCTGAGGAGTACCCCACGGTCTCCATGGGATCACATGTGTTTCATGCCACCACTGGCCCCAATGCCCCTTCAGCAGGAGGACACAGATTCTGGAGAGCATAAAGGGCTGAGGCCAAGAGCCATGGGGAGCTCTGGCCCTGACCCCCACAGTGGGCCTGGTGGCCTGGTCCTCGTGTGTGTGTGGCTGCTGCCCCTGGCCCAGAACCTCAGCAACAACTTGGCCTCTGGGGTGGGAAATGACACTGTAGGGTTCAGTGCACTCCATTTAGCCTCTCTGAAGTCACCCATCTGCCTGTTCCTTTCTCTCTACCCTCCTTCCTTCCTAGGTCTGGGCCCTGGCCTGCTTTCCCCGTCCATTCTCTGGCTCACTGAGACTATGAGGTACTTCAAAGGACACTACATCTTCTCTGCAGGGCCCTGCCTTTTCCACACCCCTTGCTGTTCATGGATGCCATGGAGCAGAGTGCCCATACTGCACACACACGGGGTGATACTGCTTCAAGAGACAGGAGGATCGGCACTTGCAACTCAGAAGCCTCTGTCCTGACCCATTCTGCTGGGTTCCCAGGCCAAACCACCCCGGGGCCCTGATGTGCCCCTGCTCAGGGCCTCTGGTGGCCCTGTGGGCTCTGGGTGGCCCACTGCTCTCCTCCCACCTCCATTGACACCATGCGCCACCTTCCCAGAGTCCCCTAAAATCCACATCATGAGAGAAGGGCTGTTGCCTGAGGGATGAAGCCCAGACCCAGGCTGCTGGGGAAAAAATGTGCCCCAGACTCTGTGGTAACCCACAAAACTCCACGGAGGCTCTTGGAAGAGAAAACATTGTGTTCCTCCAGATGTTTTGAAACGTTAACTCTAAAAAAGGACCAAAGTATTTAAAAGGGAAATTTGATTTTTGTTTATCCATTTAAGTGATGACTATTTCTCGTGTGGATTCCAGGATGAGTAGGCACAAGGGGTCCTTTCCCTGATGGCTGTGAAGGCTGATAACTGACCATGGAGCAGGAGGCTACATTCCTGATGCGTGAGGCCAGGGATCTTATTTTTATGGCCTGTGTGCAGGGCCCAAAGCAGACAGGGTCACTTCCTTGGATACAGATGAGATTGCCAGAGGAGTGGGGGCTGTATTGGTTCATGCTGGGGCTGTGGTCCAGGCTGGAGGAGAAGCTCTGCTTCGAACTGCTCACCTCAGGGCCCATGGACCCTGGACACTGAGGCTGGAGCCTGTCCAGCTCCCAGGTGAAAGAGGAGGGATGGTGCTGCCCAAAACATCCTGAGAGGAAGAGGGAAACGAGTAAGAGGAAGCAGGCAGAGCGCCTGGTGCAGCTGCCTCTGGTCCTGCAGGCAGCCAAGATCCAGGCCCTGTGTGTGTTTATCACTGTTGGTGGTGGCAATTTTCTGGTGGCTTCTAGCTCCAGTTTTTCCATCTGCCCAAATGGAGATGAGAATCGTGGGGCCCTGTGTCCTCTGCACAGCCCCTAGGTGATCCAGCTTCCCTCATGAGGGCTTTCACCACCTCGTGTCCCCAGTGTCAGTGAGCACCAAGAGATGGTGAGCATCTGGTCTCTGGTCACTATGCCTTCTTGTGGCCTGACAGGAGAGGGCCAGCTGCCAGGAGGCCACACACTGTGATCCCAGGGTGGTCCCAGGTTGGCTCCTCTGGGGGCTGTGTCAGGCCAAGCACAGAAAGAGCCATGTTCTGCACCCCAGCCAGGACCTGCAGCACCCATGGCCTGATGCCTCCCCACACCCAGCGAGGAGGTCAGAGCTGCTACCAACCCGGGCAGCTTGGGGAGGCCAGGCTCCTGTGCTCCAACCAGCACTAGGGGAGCTGTGGTCTAGGCATGCTGTCACCAGGTGCGCAGGCTTAGTGCACAAGGGAGGACTGCCCTTCTTTCTGTCCAGCAAGCACAGCAATTGTGGTGGCCCTGGTGGCCCCTGCTATGTGGACCTGAGGCTGAAAGCTTCTTCTGTCACCAAACCCGGAGTCCTTGGCAGCAACGCTGCCTACTTCCCTGTGGCTGCCTCATCTGGGGACACCATAACCATCACATCTAGCAGGACCACGTTGGCCTCACTAGGACCTGATAGCTCTGGTGCCGCTCTAGAGGCCTGAGGTGGTGACAGCCCCAGAGCCACCTGGATCTTGGGCTCACCTCTGGCCAGTCTAAAAGGGCTTAGGACCAATGGCACACAAAGTGTGTAGGATGGTCCAGGAGAGCTACGTGGGAGAGGTGCAGTGTCACTGAAGATGCAACTCCATCCTGTGCCTTCTGAAGGTCTTGCTCAGGCCTTGATGGCCTTTGTCACTGGCTGGGACATCTTCCCTCTGGTGCAGACAAAACTTCCAGGAATCCAAGACTCCCTTCTACCCCAGTAGCTCTTCCTCCTTCTCTCTTGTAAAGTATGGCCTCTACTGGAGCACTCGGAAAGAAAGTTTCAGAGGGGATGCTTTTGCAGGCTAGGCTTGTTTCTGTAGCTTTGCCATACTATTGGGTTATGGACATGGGGTGAGGTAGGCCCTGCTCTCTGTGGAGCATGGGGCCCAGGAATCTAGATGCCTAGGAAGAGCTTCCCCAAGGCCTGGGCTCTGGGTGGGGGCTGCTCCACTGCAGGGCCGTTGTAAGTCACAGGTCAGCCGCTAGCCCATCAGCGCTCATTCAGACTCTCACGGGACGCAGACTGAACCCTTAATCAGAGTAGCAAGGCCATCGGTCCTCAGCATGGTGCCACACTGAGGGGTCCTGGCCAGCGCTCACCCTTGTTTCAACTGCCCATGGTTACCTGTGTTTCTGAGGGCCTACTTTTCAGCTTTTCTCAGTAATGTTCAAAATATTCTAAAATGTGTAAGACATACAGTTCAACATGCCCTGACTTACGGACACAGCCATTAGCCATGGCTGTGGTCATGGTGACACATCCCTTCCCCCAGCAGCACTGGCTTCTCCATCACTCTGGAGACACTGCAGGCTCTGGAGTTGGAGGGAAGTGGACCGGTGGTCTCTTACCCTGCTCATCCACGCAGTGAGTGTCTCAGAGCTGTTGGGCAGATCTGTGGTAAATCACTTACTGCTGACTTGGTGATGGGTGGCAGCTACCTCTGGGTCTTGGCTGTGGTGGAAAGACCCAGCAGAGGAGCGTGGTCTGGTGTGGCAAGGAAACCAGTCTATTCCCCATGGCTCCCTGCTTTGCACAGGCAGCACTCCTACATACTTTCCCTGCTCCATTTTTCCTCCTCAGTGCTGGGTGTGGTCAATGTTTCTAAGTTGTAACCATAATTTAATTCAATCATATTACACAAAATGCCCAGCCTTTGACAAGAGTAATGGATATTTCTCATTTCCTCTCCAGAATTTCTCTGGTTCCTGAAGTCATCTGTGGAAACCAATGTCCTTTCTGAATGGCTGGTGTAGATGTCAGGCCACACATTCCTATCCTCCCCATGGTCCTCAGGGGAAAATCAAGACTCCACATGCCTGTCCTCAGGAGAAAGTGCCTTGTTCCCATCTGGTATATAAGGCCCTCAACCCTAGTAGATCCTCAGCATTCAACCATAACCTGCCTTGCTCTGAACCCATCACATACAACAACTGGCCCAGCGCTTCCAGCTTGGCCACACCATAGACCTCCTGTCCTGTGCTGCCCTGGCTGTCTCTGTCCAATCCTGCTTCCCTTGGGCCTGGCTGAGTCTCCCGTGGACCACCTTGTCTTTCATAGCCCTAGACCTGACATTCAAGTCCTTTGGAGGGACACCTCCTCCCACTGTTTCCTGCCCATTGGTCCCTTTGGGCAGCCTTTCCATGTTTCCAATGGGATCAGAGCCCCCCGGGCCTCTCTCCCTGGCTATGGAGCAAAGGGCCCATCCTCCCTGACCTCTGTGTCAGAGTCTGGTCTCCCTGGTGTCATGTCTGCCGATGTCATGGCTCTGTGGTACATCCATCCCCAAGGTCTCAGCTTCTCAGAAGGAAGGAGAAAACAGCTATGAAAGCCACATTCAGGAACACAGGAGCCAGAAGCTTTGGCCCTGGCCATTGTTTTTCTAGGAGCAAATTTGGCCGTTGTTATTTAACTCATCAGAGTTTGGCCTCTGGCCCTTGCTGGGGAGGCTGGCTGCAGACCCAGGCACAAAGCCAGGGTAGCCTGGCCAGAAGAGCCATCTTGCTCTTCCTGAACCCCTGTCCCCTCCCCAGCGCTGTGTGGAGGACAATGGTGTGGTCTTCTGATTTCTCGGTAGTAGTCAGGCTGGGAGCTCCCGGCTTCCTGTTGCCCATAGCAACTGCTGTTTGGGGTAAATTGTGTCCCGCACTTCAGGCTGGCCAGATGGCAGCATCCCGCACTGGAACTGTGTTGATGTCCCTTTCCTTCCCTCGGGTCCTTGGTGAATGCTCTGAGTGGGCTCTGCCAGTTTGAAAGGGAAGGAAATAGCCATGTGCCTCACAGGACCAGCAGGGCCAGATGTTGGCTGAAAACAACTTTATATGTCACAATCATAGAGCCAGGCTGAGTCGCACAGGGGCTATCACAATGAATGTCATAGTGGACTCTGGAGCAAAGTCATGTGAGCTGTTCAGTATGGGTTGGGCTCAGCAAGCCTGAATGCTGTGGGTGGGAAGAATGGCACTCAGGCTGCCTCATGTGGTGCTCAAACTCTGCAGGAGAACAGATTCTCCCATGAGTACTGCGCAGCTTTAAGGTGCCCAAGTTTGTCATGAACAGAGTGAAGCACTACAGAGGAATCAAAAACCCACAGAAGCTGGGCTGTACCCTGTGCGGCCGGGTTAGGCACCTGGTCTTGGGTTTCCTGATCAATAGTGTTTCTGCAACACCAGAGTGTTCCTGTGCCTTTATCCCAGTGAGTGACACTGGGGGATCCCAAGGCTTGTCCTGATGGGAGGTTTGGGTTCTTTAGCACCTGCAGGCAAGATAGGACCCCGACTGGAGGACTTGAGCGGGTGGAGCAGCTTGGCAGGGAAGGGGTGAGGTCTGCCCTGGCAACCCCTCCCTGAGAACAGGGGCACCCCTGCCAATACCTCAGACCCAGTGCCTCGCTCCCTTGGCTTCTGGGAGTGCCTGCAGTTTTCAGCAGCACTGTGCGCCAAACTGCACTGGCTTCTCGCTGTCCGGGCAGCACCCATGCTAATAAATCACTTCTCCATACTATGCCTGCATGGGTCGCCACTACCTACACAAGGCTGAGTTTGCAGAGCAGGGCTAGGTAGTCCAATGGGGATTAGGTCACTGTGTGGAATGTAAGGGGGTGCAGGGGCCCCTGTGCTCACCCTCCAGGCTGCAGGATCCTACACCTGGCCAAGAAGACAGAGGGACAAGTCTCTGGAGGCCCACAGCAAGGCGGTGACTCCAGGCTCCCTCCTGGCACTGGGGCCATAGTGTGTGGAACTGGACAAGACGTCACCCGTTCCCTGTCAGGGTCACAGCTCAGTGTGTGGATGATGTTAGTCCTGGAGAGGCTGCATGGGCACAGAGCACTGATCCTGGGACAGACATTTCTGGGTGATGGCACGAGCAGCCAGGGCACATGTGATTTTGAGCACTCATGACTCAGAGCTGGGGCTGAGAAACAGACTCCCTCCCATCCCAGCTCTGTAAGATCACGTTTCCTAGGCTTCACATTTAGGACACTGCACCAACCCCTGCCAAACACAGGCCATACTCAGCTTAGAGCAGGAGGCGGGCACTGTGGGCACAGATAGGGCAGGGCCACAGGCCCACCTGCATCTCCCCACACACCAGGTCCTGGGGCTGTTCCTGGAATCTGCCTTCCTGCTCCTGGGTTCCCTGCTGTCAGTCGTAAGGGGACCCAGCACCAGGTAGATGAGGAGGATTCTGAGGAAGATTCTGAGGGAGATCTGGCCTGCCTGGGCCTGCCCTGCTCCTTGGAAGCTCCCTGTGCTCCTCCCTATACCTATTCCCAAGGGGAATGAGTCCTCAGCCTGCAGCTACACCCTGGGGTGGGGCTGCTGAAGTGAGCTCACACTCTGGAGGCCAGACAGAGGCCCCCTGCATCTGTCCTGCCCAGGGGGTCACCTCACCAAGTCTCAGCAGCTTCAGTCTAGGTTAAGACCACAAATGAAGATCTATGGATAGAGAGGTGTGATTGCCACTTCCAAGAATAAAAGATGGTAGTAGGAATAGAGGCCACCATGGATGGTGTCAAGGGCTTATGTATATGGGCTCAGGTGTATCCTTGACCTGGGGACAGGAGATAGAGCCTGTAGACTGGGAGATGGGGCCCTTGAGAGAGAGAATAGAGGTAGAGTAGGACAGGACCCATGGGTAGAGGATTGGGTCCTTGGATGAGGGGACAGCAATTTGCATACAGAACAGTTGGCTGGGGGACAGGGTCCTTGGATTGGGAAAGGGTCATTGGCTAGGGGACAGGGTCCTTAGCTGAGGGACAGAGTCCATCATTAGGGAAGGGTCCTTGGATGGGGGACAGGGTGTTGGATCAGGGGAGGATCCTTGGCTATGGGACAGGGTGTTGGATCAAGGCCCATGGTTAGGGCCGGGTCCATGGGTCAGGCCAGGGTCCTTGGCTGGGGTACAGTATCCATGAATGGGAGGCAGGGCCTTGTGTGTAGGACAGGGACCTCCTTGATGATGAGGCAAGATTGGTGGACAAGAGGACCACAGAACCTGCTAAGAGGGGTCCCAAGATGGAGCTCTCATCCAGTCCTGGGCCCTGGGACTTCTCTGAGGAATGACTGAGGCTCACTGTGTCTGCCTTTTACCCACTGAGTGGGCAGTGAGGTGTCCAGGAGACAGGAATGGCTCCAGTGCCCACCATTCCTGAGCCTGGTGCCTGATTTCATGTCTGTGGGCTACAGCATTTTCTCATCCATAACATAGGGTTGTCCATCCTTGTGGACACCACAACCTGTCTGAATCAATGTCTAGCAGCTCCCCCCAGGGTGTCTGACTTCCCTTCCCCCACAGGACCCCACCCCAAGGAGGTTGGAGCCCAACACCACATGACCATAGTCAAGGTTAGGCTTGTACAGCAGAAGAGGAGGCCCAAAGGTCACTCCGATCTGGACCTGCAAGGCAGCCAGCCATGCCACACTGTGTCTTCCCAGGACTCGGCCTGAGGCCAGGGACCCTCTCTTCGTGTGCCACATGTCTAGCTGGTGGCCCTGAAACCTCTGAGAGAGACGATACTTGGCCTATGGGGCATCCTTAGTGCCTCCTGCTGTGCCTGTCCTCCCAAAGCCTCTGTGTCCCCCTTACTCCCTGCTGGGTGGGAGTCACATGAGAATTCCCTCAGGTCCCACCCAGCCAAGAGTCAGAGGACCCAGGTTGGCTGGAGTTGGAGGGGTCTGTGTCCTGGGCTGTGGTGGCATTGGCCTCTAGCCTGCCCCCAGCAGCAGCCTGTGAGCATCACTGAGTCTGGTCACAGCCAAGCCATGGTGTATTCACTGTCCAGTCTGTCTTTACTGAGGGATGGCTGAGGGTTAAAGTCTGTGGCAGGTGAAGGCCAGGCTGCGTCCCATCTTGGCTGGTTCCTAGGACTGAAAACAGAGAGGTTTGGGGGAGTACAGCCACTTGGGGGCACTGTTGACCAGCCTGCTGCCCTTGCTACACTGGAAGTTGATAAAAAACAGAAAAGCGTGACTCCAGCTAGTGACAGTCCTGAGCCCAGCCCTGAGCCCTTCCACCTTGCCTACCTGCATTCCTTGCTGCCTGAGAAGTGGCAGTCTCACCTCCGCTGTGAAGGAGGGATGCAAGGACCAGCTTGTAGGGTTGAGGAGTGATTAAAATGGGCAGAGTTTATGGGCCAGGGCCTGCAGCTCCCATACTGGTCACCCTGACTCAGGTCATCTCACCAGTGCTGCCAAGGAGCCACTGACATCAGGTACCAGGGTTACTTCCTGGTGACTTAGCTAATTTTTATAACCAGGAGACCAATCAAGACATGCTGTCCAGCAAGCTGGATGAAGGCCATGTGGCCTCCAAGGAAAGCATGGAGGCCATCAGGGAAATCATTGTGATAAACTGGAAACTCATCAAGGTGAGACACCCAGACGCAGTGATTTCAGTTTTGCAAAACCCATCTTCATCCACCTGCTTAGTTTTTAAGAATGCATGAGAATCATGGGAGTGGGTAGGTATAGCTGGTACCCTTGGCTTGGAGGACCCCGCCAGACTGTGGCCCTGGAGCTGTGCCGAGGCTGTCACCCTAGCTAATTTAGCTACATGACTGGCATCCCTGCCTGAGCTCCAGCATCACCAGATTCTGCTAAGCCACGGTTGTGCAGATGGACTACTGAAGAGCCTCCACACACACCGTGGCTAGACAACTCCTGTACCAAGTTCTGGGCTTGTCCCTCCCAGGAGAATGGTTGTGGCCACTACCCAGGGATTTGAGAGGGTGCCGTACCAAGCCTCCTTGCCAGGCTGCCTCTGCAGGAAGGAGAAAGGGCTCAGCCATTGTAGCTGATCCTTGGAAAGAAAAGTGAGCTGGGTCTCAGTCAACTGGAAGTGGCCACAAATGAGGCTTGGAACACTTCCCAGAGTGCTTTGGCACCCATGGTTATCACGACCCTTGCCCCAGAGGTGGAAGCAGCAGGATCTCCCTGAGGTCTGAGGAGTTCCACTGCATCCTGGGGACAAGGGACAAGTGGATGGATCATGGGTGGAGACTCATACCAATACTTGCACTGTGTGCAAGGGCCACAAGGAGAGGCCTCCAACTTGCACTGGCCAAACCAGCTCTTTCCAGCTTTTCTAAACACCTTTTCAGTTGGCAGCAGCTGGAGGGCAGTGGCTGGTTTAATGTTATAGGCTGGACAAGCAGGGCCACCTCATTTGCCTGTGGGCCTGCTCAGGAAGCTGTCACAGAGTGGGCTTCCCACTGGGCACTGGCCTGCCTGACTGCCAGCCCGGTCAGTGCCTCCTAGGGTCAAAGCAAACTGCCCAGGTGAGCTCTGTGGGCCCAGCTCCCTGAGAGGCCCCATCTCTCCCTGGCCGGGTGACCTCCAAGTCTTCATCTGAACAGCATGAAACAGACCTCTGAGTCCCCAAAAGAGGAGTAGAGACAATAAACACTAATCTGTGGCCTCTGTGGGTCTCGTCACTTATTGTCACCCTACTTCATGTACAGGTGCTGCACACAAGTGAGTACGGGCATGATAGTGGCCATATATGGTCTGTGATCCTGTGCACTTACGTGTGGGTGTGGACATGTGTGCAGGTGTGGGGGTCACATGTGTGCACATGCATAACTGTGGACATGTGTGGCCTGTATGGGACCCCAAACACTCCACATTTGTACCAGCATGTGACGTACACATGTGTGCACAAACATATACTTTATGTGAACCTCATATGCACGTATGTGAACCCACACTTGTACTTACGTATGACAGCATGTTGGTGTGTGTGACTGAGAATGCACATGATCATGTTAGGGTTAGGGTGTACCTATGCACGTGCACACATATGTGATACAGGTGAACTACATGTGTGCACATATAAGCACACACAGCTACCCGTGTATGCAGTGTAGGTTGGTGTGTGCAACTGTGTATGCATATATGCACATGTGTACACACGTAGATGTGTTAGTGGCAGGGTGTATGTGTGTTCTTGGAAACCCACATGTGCAGGTGTTGGAGTGTGTAAGGGCACCTGTGGTGGGTGTTGGCAGCATATCTTTTGGGGACAGTATGGGTGTGGTCTCAGGAGGTTGAGTTGCAAACACTGAGCAGAGCTCTGACTCAGCTGTTCAGACAGGACAGGAGAAGCACTGGTCACCTCCTGCATCTTCTGCTCCTGCTGAGGCCTCTGAGTGACGATCTAGTTTCCTGGGTCCCTTGCACCCAGCTCTGAGGACACTCCCTCAAAGCCCAGGCTCCTGTGTCTTCACTGGGGCTGGGAGGTGCAGCTGCACTGGGCAGATGTGGTTGACTTGACAGAGCAGTGGGAACTGTAATCCTCCTGACACCTCCTGGGGTTTGGACACAGGCGCCTCCTTAGTCACCAAGCAATGACTGCAGCCAACCTGCATCTGCATGTCCATTGAGCCCTTGGTGAAAACTAGATGCTGATGCTGATGAGGAGCACCTGCATTCCCAGCTGCCACCCCAGCTCTGGGACATGGCCAAAGATGGGTCAGTGGGTTGCTGGGAGTCCTAGCCTTTCCTAGGGGACCTTGTCCCTAAAGAATGCCCACAGCGTGAGCCTGTCTGTCTGTCCTGAATCTGGCCTTTGGCCATGTCCTGGTGGGGTGATGCCAGTCACCTGCCATCAGCAAATGGGTGAGCCACCTTCCTGCCCCTACCTGTCTTTCATGTCTTGCTAGCTTTTTCTGTGTGTCCTTGGAAAGATACACCACCCTACAGCCAGGGCTTGCTCCTAGTGGCCCTCTGTCCTGTGCAGTCTTGGGGCTACTTAGGGTCTCTGCTGTGACAGAATGGTCTACTCCTTGTTCCCTCCAGCTCAGCCAACCCTGTGAGATGCAAGAGGAACACTGGGACCCTGGCAGGGTCTCACATCTGGGAAAGAGCAGGTGCCTGACTGTTCCCAATACCTGCCCACCCGTGGATCCAGATTAAGGTACCTTCTCCAGGGCCACCACGCTGCGCTTGGCCTTCCTCCTGGTGGTGTATGGGATGCAGCACACCCAGCTGGTCTTTGTCCTGCAGGCCAAGAGTGGCTGAGTGAGAAGCTCTGCACCAGGACCACATAGGCACCTCCGGCAGTGGCTCTATCCTAAACATGCCCTGAAGGGCCTGTGACCAAGTCCCAGAGAAGTAGGTGTGGGCACAGATCCTTGCAGGGCTGCCGTTCTGTCTCCTGCTCTCGAGGGCTCTTCAGGTACAAGACACTCACTGACATAGCCACACCTGCCCTGGGCCCCAAACCAGGGGTCCAGGACAGGAGTCCCTCAAATGCAGTAGCAATGGCTCCCAGTTTCCCACCCTGCTCAGGGGCAAAGCTACCCATATGGCAGTGAGCAGGCTACTAGTGCATGGAGGCCCAGTCCCACTGCCCCAAGGATGAGTGCAGAGGAAAATGGTGCAGGTGGTGGAGAGGGAAGAGGAGGAGTTGGCCCCAGTGCCCTGCCAATCCAGGTCAGGCCAGTGCAGCAGCCCTGCTGTGGGTCCCCAGCAGGTGGTAGAGTCCTGGGGAAAGAATGCCCAGGACAAGACTCTGATTGTCCAGCCCTGGAAGCAGAAAACAAAGCCACCATGCTAAGTGCCCTGTGGTCAAATCCATCGTGAGGAATGAGAAAATAACTCTTCCACATCTGGGAAAGACCAGGGAGAGCCCAGAGTTGGGAGGGTAGCCGGAGGCCAGGACAGGTTGAGGAGGTGACACCGGAGGGAGCTTCTGAGGGGCCCCCTGGAGCTCCTCGCAGAATCCTTCCCCCATTCCAGAGTTGAGGAGTGGGATGGATGATAGTGAGGACACCACAGAGGATCACAATGGGTACTGCCACAGCCAAGGCCCCCTTCTGGGCAGTCCTGTCCTCATGAGGGTTGGTGTCACTAGAGCTGCCCCTACCCTGCCACATGCAGGTCTACATGTCCTCAGCTACCAGAAGGCCTGGTGTCAGCATCACAGACTGATAGAGAAGTTTCTCCTTTACAACATTTGTTAGTAAATATGCCAGAGTATACCATGCTATTAGTTCTGAGGGGTGGGAGCAGAGTAATTGCCATTTTTGGCTTTTATTTCTCTGTGTTGTCTGGAATAAGGCAAACTAGATCCACAGTCCCTGCCAGAGACAGGCATCTTTGATGACTGGGTCCCAATGTCCTTGTGGCTGAGCCTCAGGGCCAAGCTGGTCCACATGGTGCCCACTGGGAGGCTTGGGTGTTCAGAACCAATGTGCCCCTTGTCCTAGCAGGCCTGAGCCTGTGCTGAGAGGGACCTGCCATGCCATCATAGCCACATGTGGCCTCCAGCCCCTAGAACCAGGACCAGGGCCTCTGCACCTCCACTCATTTTTTTTTTTTTTTTTTTTTGGTTCCAGGGATGACACTCATGACTTCATGCTTCCCAAGCAGGCACTTGTGCCACTGAGCTATATCCCCGGCCCCATCTTCACCTTCTGCACCTTCTACTTCTTCCCTGCCCTCTCTTCTGGCTGTGTTGCTGCTGCAATTGGGAGATAATACCTGGTTTCTGGAGCAAGGAGAGCGCTGGGAAATCTGTCCCCAAGACCTTGAAGTCCAGCCTCAGTGTACACTGGGTCTCCTAACAGCCCTGCAACATGGCCCTCAGCTCCCACAGCCTCAGTGTGCACTGGGTCTCCTCGTGCCCAGGGAGAAGAGGGCTCTGACCCCTGCATGCTTGCACAGTGATTGCCCATGCCCTGTGCATCTGGGCCCTGGTGTAGACCCACACACCACTCACTCATCTTCTGACAGGTCCCCTGTGTCCATGTAGGCCTGCATATCCTCTCTCATGGCACAGGCGATCACCTGCGGGAGTGGCAGAGGAGGTTCAGGGGACAGAGTCAGCCTGAAAGAACTGTTCAAGCAACAGCAGGGTGTAGAGTTGGCCCAGAGACTGCCTTGCCCCAGGGCACCCTCCCATCAGACAGACTCTGCTGGGTAGAAACTCCCAGCTGAGAACTCTGGCTACACTGTGCACCGTGAGGTGGCTCCACAGCCCCTGGACTGCAGGTCAGGTCCAACTCTGCTGCTGGTTGCCTTCCTGGGAGTCCTCAGAACCTGGGGGGCCCCCTGAGTAGCCTTGTGGGGAGTTAACTGCCAGTTTTTTTCAGCCTGTGTTGTGGTCTGAGGACAAAGAGGATAAATGGTACAATCTGGAAGGAAGGAGCTTAAATTTGCCAACAGAGAACTTCAAGGAACTTGCAAAAAAGAAGACTGCTCACATGGCACAGAATCAAAGGGAGAGACCAGACAACTGTGTTGGAAGGGCCCAGATAACCCAAAACAGGGTCCAAGACTCTATTCTGAGAGCTCTACAAAGAGCCCTGGGGTGGTGGTACCATTGTGATCCCCATTCCACAAAGGAGAGTCTGGAAGCATAAGAGGTTTTTTTGTTTGTTTGTTTGTTTCATGGTTTTTTTTTGTTTGTTTGTTTGTTTTGAGCAGCTAGAAGCAAAGCCCCACATTTCCCAAGGCCAGATCTGCTAGCTCCCAAGCCATGCCATTCAGTCGCCCAGCATGAATCCACAGGGGATCCTAGGGGCCCATGGGCTCATGGGCTCAAGAGTTGAGCCTACACCAGTGTGGGTGTGAATTGGAGTGAGGAATGGTGAGGAAGAAGTGAACGTGTTCCCAGCATTCCCCTAACAAGGCCAATCCTCAACCCAGGGGGTATCTCTGGAGCTGCCAGCACTATCTCTGCCTCACCCTCCAACACAACCTGTGAGTGGGGCATGTTCCCAGAAGGCCTTTCTGGCCCAGCCTGGGCAGTGCAGGCACTTTCCCCATGTGATTTCTCTTTCTCATCTGCAGGATTTTGTCTGTACCTCCTCAGTGTGATCTCCCAGGTCAATCTCCACAAATGCAGATGTTTTCTGTAGGTAGAAAGAAGGATGGTAAGCTTGGAGGAAGCAACTCCTTGGGACTTGGGGGTCCAGGGGTCCGGTCTGGGTGATTAGCACCAGGCCCACCAGATGCTGGTCATTTAGGGGAAGATGACTCCGCAAAGCTGGTGGAGGGGTAATTCAGGTGCACTCCGAGTTCTCCATAGGGCCAAGTCCAGTAGGACAGCATGTTCCACACTCACCCTATCAGGTCCCTGAGACCCCAGAGATGCCTTTGTCTTCTAAGCACCAATTCTGCCTGGTGACAGGGCAATGCCAAGACCCAGGTAGCCACTCCTGGTCCTGCTCACTTGAGCATCTCTCAGATTCCCAGGAGGGGCAGACACACATTGGCCCCCATGGCCCCCATGGCTCTGTGTGCAGCTGCCCATAGCCTCCATCCAGGCACCGTGGCTGGCCCAGAAGCTACACCAAAGGTTGCCTGCTGCAAAGTCCTGGAGACAGTATGTCCAGCTGTTTCCCTTCCTTAGCATGGTCTGGGAGTAGATGCCACCTCCTTTCATAAAGTGCCCTGTGAGAATTCCCAACATGGCATCAGAGCAGGGGAAGTGGGCAGGTGGAGGCTCAGCTCCTCTTAGGATCCTTTGGCTGTAGTGATGGTACTGATGGCAGCTGGAGAGAAGGCCTCCCATCAGACAGAAAAGAGCTTGGCCTACAGACTCTTGGGGAGAGGAGGGCATGGCCCAGGCACCAACATGACCCATGAGCCACAAACCCACAGTGCCTGGTGGCTTGTTGGGACTCGAGCATGACATGGCTAACTTTCACTGCTGAAGTGCCAAGCTCTTGCCTCTTTTTCCAGAAGGCTGACCAGATTCACAGGCTCCAGCTCCTGCTCTTCCTATAAACCCAAGAGAGACAACAAAGTAAGTCCCTAGGAGACATCAGTGTTCACACACTGTATGCAGACATGGGCGACTGACCTTGACCTCCCTGGAGCATGGGCATGCGCCTTCTTGCTCCCCCTTGGTGCTGACCTCTGCACTGCTCCTCTCAGTCTCTGGCTCCAGTTTCTCATTGTTAGGGTCCTGGGTCCCCTGGGCATCCTGGTCCTTCTCCTTCCTGTCTTCCTCTTGGTCTACCTGACTGTGGGCAGGGGAAGAAGAGCCTGGGGTCAGTGCCTCAATGAGACAGCTTGGGGTAATGTCTCTTCTCCTTCTCAGGCTGCTCGCATATTGGGTGTTAGGCCCTGGAAGTGGATAGCCACGAGGCCATTCTGTGGCAGAAGGCCAAGACACTACAGCCTGCCTGGCTGCTCCAACCACTCGTCTTGTCAAGAGACACCTGACTACCACAGTGGAGGGTAGCAACCTGCTTACAGCCCACTGGGCTTAATGACAGAGCTGCAACTAAGCCCCTTGAATCAAGACACGGCACAAGGTTGCGGCCACATCAGCTGATGCAGGACTTCCTGCATGGAAATCACACGCATGGAGACCAAGGGGAGAGGAAAGGTGGAAATAGGGGCCCACAGGGGCTTTTCTACCATTACTAATTTGGGACTTGGATGGTTGTGGCTCCTGACTTCATAGACATGGGGGAACATGTCCAGCTGTGTCATCATAAGGGCAGTGGTGGTATCAGCTCAACCCTGCCCCATACCTGACCATCCCCTTATGACCAGTCAGCTGCCCCTTTCCTGGCTTCATGGTGGGTGGGACCCTCCCTGTCTCTGAATCTGGGGCCTCTTGTCACAGCTGGACCCCCACTTTGGAGTGATGGTGATATGTTAGTATCCAAGAGAAACTCTGGAACAATTCAGACTTCAGCCCCTTGACAGCCACAAGAGGTGTGCAGGGGATGCCTGGCAAGGTGGCCAGGTGCCACCCTCTGAGTCCCTGCCATCCTGACCACTCTTCAGCTGATCATAGTGCTGCACCCCTTCTCCATAAGACAAGCCTCTGTGGGAGCAGCAGACCCCAGATAGGATAGTGCCTCCTCCCCAGGGGAACCAGGATGTTCCCCAAGATACTGCTCAGGGGCCAAGCCTGCTGGACAGGTGAGTAAGGAGGTCACTGTTCCCTGGTCCTGTTTCTGGAGCCCCGAGGATGCTGGGGGGGGTGTCTTCTCCCAAACCCTGGGCTGTTATTCTGCAGCCCAGCTCAGTACCCCACTGAGGCAGACAAGGCTGCTTACCCACTGGCGATGTCTGCGTCCCTCCTCGGGTCATGGCCCTGATCTTCAGACTCTGAGAATTGAGGAGGGAGCTGGTCGGTATCACCAGATGCCCAAATATGCCACTCTTCTGTCCCCACAGCTCACCACTCTGGGGCTGCCTCAGGAGATTTAAGGCCTCCTGACACTGCAACTCACTGCTAAAGAGTTTCCTGCCTCAGCCCCAGGCCCGTGTTCTGAACACTGCCATCTCTACTCAGGACATTTCCACACTTCCGTGCCTGGCCTGAAGCCCTGGGTCAGCCACCCTCCACCCACAGCCCAAAGCTATTCCTACCCTGTGCCCTGCATTGTTCCCCTATGTCCTCACCCAGGTGCCCTGTGTCCCTGCTCTGAGCCCCCACTCTGCATCTTTGACCTGCAGCCTCTCTGGGGGACTCACGAAGGCATCCCTTGCCCCCAGTGAACCCTTGAGGTCCAGTGTCTCAAATCCCCTCCTCAGCTGCCTGGTGCAGAGTGGGGTCGGCAGGGCCCTGGGCCTGCCTTCCTCTCTGGGGAGGACAGAAGGAAGTACAGAGGCTCCGCAGGAGTCCTCACAGAGTATCACAGGGCATCTTTGATCCATGTCCTCAGGGTCAGGAACACTTGGACCTGGCTGGGGCAGGAGCCACGTGGGAAAGGAGGGGTAGGAAGAGCTTTCTCCAGCCTCTAGTCCATGGCTGAGCAGGGAGCTTTGCCCTAGGGACCCTAGAGGTACAGGCTTGAGGGTTTCGATGGGAGCCTGGGTATGCGGTGTAGCTGCCCTGAAGAGCTTCACAGACCATGCCTAGGGAATGCTGAGATGGAGGAGCCACTGCACCCTCTGCTGGACATCCTGACTCACTGCGCCTCCTCAAATGCCATCCCTGGATTCGGGATGCTGAATGCTTTACCCCACCAGCTCACTGTCACCTTTCAACCCACTGACCCCGGGTCCCTGAGGTGGTGGTCTTGAGCTCCTTGCCTGTGGTCTTTAGAGACTCACTTCCGAGGTTCCAGGCTGTGGAGCCTCTGAACAGCTCTCAGGGCCATGGTCCTCCCAACCCCAGTGACTCAGGACCCACTGTCATTGACAAGGATTTTAACAGCAACTTTTGGGGCCCTCAGCCTGTGTGTCCCTGTGCCCCATATGTCTTAGGGCACCTGGACAGACAAGTGCTCTCCCACCCTGCTCTTTCCTGCCCAGCACGCCCTCCCTATCCCTGCACCTCCTACCCAGCTCCCTGCGTGGCCTTCTGGGGCGGCTCGGGGGGTCCCCCTTCTGCAGCAGGCCACCCACACTCCTGCTCCTCTGGAGTTCAGGCCCCTCGATGGCTGCTTTGCTGAGCCCAGGGGCTGTGCCTGAGGGCGGGGCCCCCGTGCCAGGCCGGTGCCTCCTGTATGCGGCAGGGTCCTTCTCCATCCTAACCACAGAGGGGCTGCCAGCACCACCTCAGGCCAAGGCCATGGTTGGCACCCTGGCTGTGGCTTCTTCTCCAGGGAAGCGGCCCAGTGTTGCCAGGGACCTGTTGTGACATCATTGTGGTCAGAAGTCAAAGTTTAGCTGGCCAGCACAGCCTTCCCAGCAGGCCAGTTTGGTGGCTTGCCTGTCCCTTTTCCTGTTCCTTTCTCTTTTTGGTGCTTCTCATTTCCTCCACTGGAAAATGGATGGAATAAAGGGCGCAGCTCGGGCCCAGGCTCAGCACTCCTGCTTGACTTTTCCTGGAGAATTCAGGTTTTCTCCTTTCCTTCCAGAAGCAGGGTTCTGAGGTTCCAAGATGGTGGGCGTGTGTCGGAACCAGCATAGCGGGGAGCTTTCCAGGGCAAGACTGGAGCCCAGGTGGGAACCAACATGCAGGACCACAGCCATGGGCCCAGCCCTGGAGGCTGAAGCTGAGGTCAAGGCACATCAAGGGTAGCTTTGCCAAGACCCCTCCTGAGTGTGCAGTGGATACTGTGCTCTTCCTGTGTCCCTGGGGCTGAGTCCTGATCACTCCCTGAAAGCAAAGCACAAGTCCTGACCTAACTATAGCCACTCTGTTCTCTGCCACTAAACTCAGCTAAATCACATGATTTGTCATCAAATTAAGACTTCTTTAAATGTGCTAAAAACTTTACTACATGCAACTCTGTTCACCACAAGACACCCATTAGACCATGGCCTTCAGCTAAAAGCTTATCTAGTTTTTGTTACTTCTGTTTGCTACCCTATAAAAAGAAAAACCCTCTATGATCAGTGCCTCAGACTTTGGAGATTACTCTTCTAGGGTCCTCTGGCATTCATACAATTTCCTTTCTTCTGAGCTCCTTGCTACTTTTAACTCAATTTTCCTACAACAAAAAAGACCCTGTAGTGATGATTTAAGGCTGCCTTATGACCCCTTTCACCTTCATCTCCTGCCAAAAGTCCTTGTTTCCAAATGCTGTCACCCTCTTGAGGTCTGGGTATTGGGACATCAGCCTGAGTTTGGGGGTCATAACTCAGCCCATGCCCAGCCTGAGAGGGTGCCTGGTGCCCTATCCATCAGAGTCATCCAAGACTATGGCCTGAGAATTCAATGGACCTAGGCCAGGGGAATAGGAGGAAGCAGGTGGAGTCAGTGTAGGTTGTATATGGTACAAGAACTCATAGAAAGCAGGTCTTCTCCAGGCTGAACAGAGAAAGGGTTCTTGGCAAAGAGCACCATAGGGAGGAGAGGATGTAAGGAGCAAAACCAACGTCCTCCTGCCCTGGTCCTCCTAGCATGTGGGCTCAGCCCCACTTCCAGGGAGAAAAGGGTCAGAGCAGCTTCCAGCAGCACTGCCTGGGACTCAAATGATGCTTCTGCATGCATGGTGACTCTCTGGGGCTGTTCTGCCACACCAAGAGACCTGTAGGTGTGTGCCCTGGGCTAGGTGCAGTTCTCACTCCAATCTGCACTCTCAGATGATGCCCAGAAGCAAGCTAGGAGGTGCATGGAGGCCACCTCTCCTCTCCAGCATCCAACAGCCATCTGGAATGAGAAGAGTGGCCAGACTGGGGCTCCACAAAGCCAACCATGACTCAACCTGACTTGGGTTTTCGGCATGGTGTCCTCCAAGACTTTGTCCCTTCCCACCTACCCCCAAGGTAGACTTCCTGTCTACTGACCTGCTAGTCTGCCTCTGATTAGCATGCATAAGTTATCATGAGTACCTGCCCCCCCCCAGCCCTGCCATGTACACTCACCTCTGGTTGACCAGACTGTCCAGGGCACAGATACTCCCCACCCTAGCTAGTGGTCATCCAGCAGACAAGTGGCCTGAGAAGCGGGGCATACCTTCCTGCCCCTCTACCCTCTCCTGTGGGCACAGGGCTGACAAGGAGCCTCTGTCCTTGCACCAGAGTCCTAGATGCAGGATCCCCCATGAAACATCTGAACTCCTAGAGTCTTCTTCTGAGAGAGCCGCCTTACTGCAAAATTAAAAAGAGCTAAAAAATGAAAGCCAAATGGAGGCAAAGAAGCATAAGGAAATGAGGACCGCCCATTGGGTGCCCAGCCCAGCTGCAGTCTCTACCTGTAGCCCTCATTCTCTGTTCCCAGGGCAGAGAGCAGCACCCTGTGCCCTTGGGTGCCCTGTTCTCTTTGTGCTCAAGAACATGACCCTGGGCTTGGCACCATACCTACATCTATGTTCCCATCCTTGCTGAGCTGATTGTGGGGCCCAGAGCCCCACAGATAGCTGTATATGCCAGAGTTAGGTCACCTGCTGGGCAGGCAACAGCACCTGTCCCTGCAGAGACACTACTTTGATCAGAGATGGACTCACCTGTTGTTAGAACAGTGTCCTTCACCTCCATGGCCCTTGCACCCCATGTGGCTACCGGAGAGCCATTTGGGAAAACCAAACCATCCCAGAAAGAATAAAACATCTGCTTTAATTGGCAGTAAAATACATCACAAATCATTAGTAGTTTATAAACAGAAACATTAAGTTACAAATCCAAGTTAAAAACTGCAGTTCAGGGCAGCCTGATGGATGTGTGTCCACAGTTTATTTTCACACTTTCCCCCATGATGTTGGTGACCACACACAGTTACCATCTGCCTCCGGGACTAAGAGTGAGCTACAGCAACTCTGGCCAGCATGGAGAGGAGTTGGCATGAGGATGTGCAGTGGTGCCTGGGGTGGGCCTCTTCAGGTCCTCCTACAGTGCCACTGTGATGTGGCAGTAGCAGTGTGGGCCCAGCTGGAGAGGCCCGCCTTGCCCACCCAGGACCCACCACCTGGCTGGGCCCAAGGCTCATGGAGATGAGGTGCATGCTCAAGTCTTCTGCATAGCCAGGACATAGCCACTGCCCCACAGGGTCCCCCCTCTGAGGGCCTCAACTGATGTTTGTGAGATGTAACTTCTTCCATGTATGTAGGTTTTGATGTTCTGAGTTACTTTATATCAAAGAGCAATTAAAAATGGTCCTTTAAAAAGAGTTAAGAAAAACAGCTTCAAAAATGCAATTTCTATTTTTAAAGTCCTCCCCAAACTATGGCAAGCATGTGGACTCTAGCTTTAAACCCTGTCCAACAGCAAAACAATGTGTGCTGGACCTGGGGGCTGAGTGAGCACCCAGAAGGGAGTGGACACACACTACTTCCCTTCTCCAGTCACTGAATCCCACAGGGTCCCTGGGGTTGGGTCCCTTTGCGCTATTCTGCGTGTCCCAGGCACAAAGCAGATGCTCCACCAGGAACAAAACCAACAGGAGCTGGGCAGAGAGGTCAACCACTGGCTGCAGGGGCAGCAGCTTTGTGAGGAGAGGATAATGCTCCTAAGGCCCCAGACACAGCAAAATGGAAATTCAAGGCTGGGGCCACATGGGTGCAGAGATCAGCAAGGCAAAGTCAGGGACAGAAGCATAGCTCTGCACAAGGCAAGGGTCATGCCAGCCGAACTGGGTGTGGCTCCAGGCAGGAACTGGTGTGGCTGGGAAAGTCCATACTTCCAGATCACTCAGCTGATCCCTGGATCCCAGGAAACCAGAGTGAGCAATAAGGCAAACAAGCCCATGTTCCAGAAAGGCCAGGATCACCTGCCCCTGGTAGACAAGTAAGGTGCATGGCAGCTGCCTCTTGGTTCTAGAGGGGACACGAACGCCCTTGAGGTGCCACCAGCCCACTGGTCCCATGTGCACCCAGAGCCAGAGAGCCTCCTGTGTGCATTCTACCCACTCTGGTCTTCTTGGCTTAGGGAGGTCAGTGCGTCCTGCTGTGGCTCACTGGTGCATCCGGAAGCATTGCAAGCCTCACATGGAATGGGTGGAGACCTCCGACTGCTGCCTGATGTAGTTCTGGAAGCTCTTGTCTCCAATGGGATGCTCCCTGCAGGGGTTGGGGAAGATTGTGAGGCACCACCACATTGACACCTGGTGTCCCGGTGCCACTAATCTATTGTGATCGGCAAAGGGAAGGACAGAGACAATCCAAACCCTCAAAAGAAGGGAAGCCCGGTGGCTCTGACTTGTGGCATGCTTGGTAGCATGTGCATACATATTGTGTATGTGTGTGCAAATTGTGGGTAAAGTGTGCACAGGCAGAACACACACAAGCCAGTGCAGTGAGCTCTAGGAGGCTCAGTCTGGCCCTGGGTGTTGCTGCTGTGGCCGTGGGCTCCTTGTGGGGTACTCAGAGGATTGACAGTTTCAGGAGCTAGAACAAGTAGTCCAGGGGCAGGAGCAGAGCCAGCACCCAGATGATAAGCTAAATACCATGGGCAGTCTGACCCTGGGGAATGCTGGTGTCATCTCTGACCCTGACACCTGGGGCAAGGCGTGGATGCAGGGGTCCAGGGACCCACCTGTCCAAGCCTGGATGCCACTGGATAGGAATGGTGCCACAGACCTGTTCATGCAGGCCAAGGACTTCTCCAGCCCCTGTGCCATATGACTCAGTTTCCCCTATACTCTGTTCTGCTTTGCCTGCCCCAGCTTCTCAGGCTTTAGCTTGTGACTGGGGTGAGCAACCTACAGGATGAGTCCTCCCTGCCACACACCCTGCCCCTCCACCCTCAGGACAGGAATTCCAGAACCACTGCTGTACCCAGCACTTCAGTGGCATGTGATGGGGGGGCAGAAGGGACCTGGCAAAGGTACAGTGAGGCCTTGGGGCTGGGACACAGGCTTGAGGTTGTGGAGGTGTGGCTGCAGGACCAGGCAGCATCTGCCCCACTGCCTTATACTCACTGGCTCCCGTAGCGCGTCTTCTTGAACTTGTCTCTGCGGTGCTGTGCATGCTCCTGCTCTAGGGCCACCACACTGGTGATGACCTGCTTCAGCGTCTTGTAGGTCTCTTGGGGGTCATCAATGAGGAATGTGGAATATTCTTCCTGCTCGGGACCATCGTACACAGACTTGCTGCCACAGGCCTCTGTGGGACAGCACGGGGTCGATATGGGTCCAGCCACCACCACCAGTCTCTATTTTCTGCCCAACCTACTCAGAGCTCAGTTCCCATAGCAGCCCCTTCAGGAAAGGCTGCCACTTACACAAGGTAGAACAAGGGGCTAGGGAGCTGCATCCTCATGGCCAGCACCTGCAAAAGCCCCATGCCCCAGTCCCTCTCTTGGAAAGACCTGCATGTCAGCTGCACCACTGTCAGAGCTAGGAAAGAAGATGTCCTACCTGGACACAGGGCTGGCTCCAGGGCCCTGGCCACCACCTTCTCCCCAGCCTCTGCATGGCCCACCCACCACACACTATGCAATGCCTGAAGCTGCTGGCATTGCTCTACATACTTTCTGCAGAGGGCCTGTGTGCAGAGGGAGGCTCTGCATACCCTCTGCAGAGGGCCTGTATGCCCATAATTGTAGCTGCATCACTGTGGCCACTGCACTCACCTTGCATCTTCTCCAGCTTGCCCATGTAGGAGCTGAACAGTGAGTAGATGCGTTCTGTCTCACGGTCTCCATCAATGTCCAGCTGAATGTTTGCTGGGAGGCCGCTAGCAACACAGAAAGAGTGAAGAATAAAAATGGTTACATAATGGTGCTTGTCATCACAGCACTTTCTAAAGATCAATGGAGAAAGACGCAGGAACCACCTGCATGAAAATCTAGCCCTGGCCCAGGTGGCACAGCAGTTACAAAGTGGCTCTGGCTGTGGGTGGGATGTAAGGAAGGATTGTCTAGCCCTGGAGTCCAGGCCTCTTAGACTCACAGTACAAAGTGATGAGCCCTGTGGAACAATCTGGAATAGGCATGCGGGGCAGCTGTTCCGCCCTGGAAGCCTGGACCTCCTGCTGCTCTCTGGGGTACAGAGGGACATAGGGGACTCATCCCAGGGTCAGATTCTGCATGCTTGAACTGGACAGGAGGTTCCCCAGGACAACACACTGGGAAGATTCTGTGACAGAATGTGAACCCCAGTGACAATCATATGTTCATCCTCTCCAGGCATCAGCACACGAAGCCGTCACTGCTCCTGCTTGGCATGCACAAATCACACTCAGCCTCAGGAGGGACAGCCCTAGGGGCGTGGAGGTGGTGTGGGCACCCAGGTCACCCTACCAGGCCTGGCAGAGGTGACAGTCTCCAGAGACTGGCAGGAGGCCAAGCTGACATGGCTGGGGGGACCACAGTGCCTCTCTTCCTAGGATGGAAGGGAACAGAGACACTGACAAGAGAAAGAGGTTCAGGAGGAGTCCATCTCTTCAAAGCACTGGAGCATCAGGCAGGAGCCGACCCCAGCTCTCTGGGGTGGAGTCCTCAGAGGGGACAAGGACCACCCTGTTTGGCTCCTGAGGGGCCTGGCTGGCTTCCCTACATAGTACACATGATGGGTGGATTCAGGAGGCGCAGGCTTACCTGGTGCAGGGGGAACAGCCAGCGGCCGTGTCCGAAGAGGCTCTGCAGCACAGCCAGTGGCCATTCAGGTAGGCGGATGGGTGGTAGACAGACAGGCGCTGCTGGTTGCACTGGCTGACCTTGGTGAGGACATCAATCCAGTCCTTGGCCTCTACACAGTTGTTGGCCTGGATGTATAGTGCGCGCTCTGGCTGGATGACCTGGAACATCTGCAGACAGGAAGGGGCTCAGGGCCACCAGGTCCTCAGGCTGGGCTGCATCATCACCTCCAAGGACATATCAACACTAGACAGGGCTTAAAGCCACCACGCTGGCCTCCAAGCACCAGAAGAGGGTGCTGGGAGAAAGTGGGGGAATGCCCTTGGGCCAGGAAGAGTAGTGGGCTGTCTGTGCCCTGGATGGGGTGGGCATATGTGGCCTTGGACAGAGGGTGCTGTGGGCATAGGAGAGTTCAGGAGGCCTATTCAGGTCACCCTGGTTGGGTACATCTTGTCTTGTAGCCTGAGTTGTCTCCATCTGCAGACAAGTACCCAGTAGTCCTCAGGCAGGCTGGTATCAGGCACACGGGCTTATCTCGCAGACTTCTGAGCTCATTCAGCCCCTACTCCTGGCTGCACTGCACCCCAGCCTTAGGGCACCTGCTGCTCTCCCCATTAGCCCCTAGGCATCTCCTCCTCATCACACCAAGTGCTACTTCCTCATGAAGTTTCTCAGGGTGCCACTGCCTTTGCAGGGAGTGTCCCACGAAGAAGAGACAACAGGCACTAAGGTTCAAGGCAGTAGGGGACAGTAGGGACAGAGATCTGGCTGGTGTGGGTCAGGTGAGAGGCACATGGGATTGGGGAAGTGGGCAGACCAGAGCCCAGCGTTGTCTCCAGGGTAGCAGGGAAGGCTGGGAATCAGGATTTCTTGGTGGCCTTTCCAAGGGAAAAGGGATTTGAGAAGTTCTGATACCACAGTCCCAGGTCCTCAGAGCCCAGGTGTACCACCTTGCATGCTTCACATGCCCATGTGCCTGTTAGCCCAAAGTGTGTTCATGGCTGTCATCTCAATGGCTGGATGCTCACAGGGCTGTCTGCTGAGAAGCAAAACTGAGTGACGGCCACTGAATAACCCTCCTGTGACCAAGATAAAAAAAAACAGCCCACACCAAGGCCACGAGTCACAGGGAAAGGTGGGACAAGGTCCTAGACCATGGGGATGACCTGGCTCTGGCTTGGGAAGGGCAGGAGCCTTGATCAATGGCCATGCATGAACACTATGGCTCCTGCTGATGCAGCGCCAGCACTGGTTCAGAAAGGCCATGGATATCGCTCACAGAGACATAGGAGAGAGGTGGCCAGAAGTGGCATAGCACTGGAGCTGGGAAGGGTGCATAGTGTCCTTATTTTATTCTTTGTGTCTTTTTCTAAGTTCAAAATTATATGAAAGCAAAAAGCTTTCAAAACGAAATCCCAGAGCCTGTTTTCTGGTGCCCTTTAAGGAGCCCTTCCTCCATATAAGCTGCTTTCCTCAGGTATTTTGTCACAGTGACAGTTGCTGTGACTGTACATGACGATATGGTTGCTGTGACTGCACATGACGACGGTAAGCTGTTTGGACTGATTTGTGAGTAGTTTGGGAAAGTTGGAAAAGAGCACTAGAGGACCCTCACCACAAGGGGAGCCCAATGGGTGGTTCTTAAGCCAAGACCAGCAGGCTGACAGGAGTGTGACAGTGGACTGGGCCCCTGGTTCCAGATAGGGACATTTTGTAGGGAGTTGGACTAGAGGTCATTCCCGCTACTTTCCAACAAAGAACTTGTCTACATTTTTTCCAGGGTGTAAGCCTCCCTGTGAGACTGGATTTAAAGCTCCTGGTCTAGCACAGGGTGGTGAACCTGTAGCACATGTGCTGCACTGGGCTGTTCGTTACCACTGGAAGCTCTAAAAGGTTTGTCATCACTGCTTAATTCAAGTCAGCATAACATTCAGGCAGTGGCATGGGTATTGTGGTTGCTTTGAGCCAGATTTACAGTAAGGATTAGGACCAAAAAGCAGAAAAGAATGATTTGAAAAACTTGCAGTTTCGCCAGAAAGGAAGCCCATGTAAAGTTCCAACTAAGGAGGGTACAGATGTAAGAAATTAGTGCCATCAACACACTGAGAAAAAGCCAGGTCCTTAGCATGGGACAACAGGAAAAATGCTTTGATGGCATCTCAGAAGTCAGCAAGACCTACTGCAGGCTTTAAGACTTCTGTTTGAGAAGACATCCCTGGCTGCCTAGGGAACTGTTTTCCAAGCAGCTGTTTCATTGCTGTTCTCTTCCCCGCAATAGTCACCCAAGCACCCAGAGTCTACTGCAGCTGTGTTCCAAGAGGGCCCTGCTACTGCTTGGACTGATGGCAGACATTGGTGTTGTCCACAGAGTGCTGGTTTTGCAGACATGTAGAACACAAGTGCGGTGAGTGGATGGGGTGCCCCACCAAAACTTCAGTGAGAGCTTGGGAAGCCAGGCAACATGTGGCAGGGTCAGAAGCCCTCCAAAGGGACCCCGAGAGTGATGGATGAAGCTCTGGGGATGAAGCCAGAGTTTCAATGCAGACTTCAGGGAACTAAGGTGTCAGGAATGCAGAATGCAGACTGAGGAAAGCTGCAGGCAGTGAGTGAAGGGAGCCAGCCCCAGACAGAGGTCACGTGGGCTGTGGCCAGCAAGAACACAGCATCAAGGCCACCAAGCCCTCTGGAGCTCACATCTCACCAGATGGCCTGGCTGCTGGACATGGGGCTATAGGACTGAATGTCTGTCCTGCTGGGTTCTGGTCTTGCTTTACTGTGATTCCTTCTTAACTATTTTCTTTTCTTTCCTTTGGAATGGGAATGTTTATCTTGGAAGTGACTTTCTTCTTTTATTTTTATAGTTAGGTGTTTGTTTTGAGTCTAAGAGATTTTGGACTTAAACTTTTGGGCAATGTGGAAATGCTGAAACTTTGGGGACCCTTAGAAATGGGCCAAATACAACCCGAATTGTGACATGGACACAAGGCTTTGGGGGCTGAGGACAGGCTATGATCTGGGTCCTAAGAACTTCCCATTAGGCCTGTGTGGTGGGTGACAGTGTTAGGAGATGTAGACCCTTTAGGCAGAGTGGGGGTTAGATAGAGGGGGAGTTGGGTCACTGGGATGTCAGCCCCTTCCTTCCTTTTGCCGCCTTGCTGTCTAGAGGTAGCAGTTTTACTCCACCTGCTCCCCGCAAAGTGTTGCTTCATTTAGGCCCAACCTCATGGGGCCAAGAACCACTCTGAACCAGGAGCAAAATAACTCTTTCTTCCTTATCTACTGATGGCCGCAGGTATTTCACCACAGTGACAGAATGCTGGCTGGCACAGGAGGGTCCTTGACTCCCAGGAACTTGCAAGAGAAGTCTCTCAAAACTCAGCCCGGTCCTCTGATGGTTTCAGCACCCCAGTGGTGGGTCCTGGGGGGTAGGCAGGTGGCACTCACATTTTTCATCCTGAAGGACTCCTCCTCGAGCCTCTCCACAGCCAAGATGTTCTCGATGGGGATGCAGCAGAGGGGCTGGTCTCCTGCATAGAGAAGGCCCTCAGTGCTCTGCTCGGCTCTCGAGAGCTGGACATCCAAGGCTCGGGCAGAGGTACTTGAGCCCCTCTCCTCACCATGAGGGAAGCCAGGAAGCTCGAGGGAAGAGGCCTGGGTCCCAGAGCACAGGGTCACACACCCGGCCCTGGTGTCTGAGGCAGGAGGCAGATCTGTCCTCAATCCATGATGAGCTCAGGAAAGTGGCCTACATTTAGGGAAGCCACTCCCCAGCTATCCACAGATGGCCCTTTCAGATTTGGGGAAAGCAGCCCAACACGCCATCAGCCTGTCCCCAGCACTGGCCCCATCATTGGTCCCAGGCTCTACGTGGCCAGGTTCTGCAGAAAGATGGCCACACTAATGCAGGTAAGCAGCCCTTGGGACTGTGTGAAGCCCCCGGGACACCAAGGTGACACTGCTCTGAGCAGTTGTCCCTCCCTGGTGTTGGTGTGCACCACAGCCCCATGGAAGAGCAGCAGAAGGACAAAGGGGAGCTCCCTTCAGGACTATGGTATGGGTGGTGAGAAAACTTCTCTCCCACAGACAGTCTGCGCTTGGGTCTGTAGGGAAGCCCACAGAGTGCTGCAGAGTGCTGTGCACCCGGGGCCACATTGCCCCACTGTCCTACCTCCCCACAAAGCAGAACTCACCCAACCTGGCCCCCAAGGGGAACTCAGGGGGACCCTCATGGTCACCTTTGCTCTTCTGGTAGGTGAATTCATGGTTGGTCAGGCGAAACCACCTCTTCTTGAAATTCTTCATCCCAAATCGTTTCCTTCCTTGTGCCCTCTTAATCATGAACCTGAGGGAAGGGCACAGGTTTGTCAGGGCATCCTGGGGCTTGAGGTGGAGGCCCCTCATCCCAGCTTTGAAACATGCAACTCTGCGGCCAGGACTGCCAGTCTTGCACCCTCCTTCTTGCCCAGTGGCACCCTCTTACCCTTCTTTAAGCAGAATGGGCTGCTCTATGCTCCTGGGGTCTCTTCTGCCCGAGGATGAGATTAAATCCAAGAACTAAAGTCAGGAGGAAATCAGACCATGAGTCAGGCACTGAAGGTTGCCTCCTCTGACAGTGGGGTAGGATACACATGTTCCCTGAGGATACCAGCAAACTCTGGGGCATGTGTCTGTCATCAGGGATGGGCCCACCCCAGCCCAGCCCTCATGGGTCTCTTGCACCTGTGGACCTGCAGAGAGGCTTCCAGCAGTGAGCCAACCCCAGGGAGCCACCTGCCTACCCTGGGTGGCCAAGGAGAGCCCCAGAAGGGTTCAAGCTAGCCAGAGAGGGATGCAGGAGCACCCTGGGAGCCACCATTCTCAGCCCCACTCTGTCTATTGCCTATGACTTGCTTGGACACCTGCTGTCAACTGCAGGCTCTTGTGCATACCAACCCTTCTCCTGTCACTGCCCAGAGCTGCCCTGCATCCAAAGAATAGGAGAGGAGCAGGACCAAAATCCCAGAAGACGCTCTTCCCAGACATGGTACCCCCAGTGCTTGGACAAGAAACCCCAGAACAGCTGGTGAGGGACCAACACCTGTGACACACACTGAGCACTACAAAGGTTCTTATGATCCATGGCCTTGCCTGGACTCAGTTTGCGCCAGGTCCAGGGAGTGCGGGATGACATCTGCCGACACCACATACTCACATTCTTCACAGCATCAGCATACTTCTGCTCGTTGAAAAACTCATAGAATGTCGCCATGTATGACTCTTTGAAACTGGCCTATAATGAGATGGTCACCCAGTGGACAATCAGGGTGCAGAACCAGCCTCAGGCTCCACCTGGGAAATCCCTGCACTTGCTGGACAACGCTTTACATAATAGATCTGTTTTGGGGAAAATAGGCCCAAGCCTGGGGGCAGAAGGCCCCAGCTGACCCTCATGGGATCACTGGCCCTCTGGTACCAGCAGCTAGTCTGGCCAGTGACAATGAAAGAGAAATGTGGTGTTGTTACCCAAGGGTGAGGGCAGCTCAGCCGCCCCTGCTCCGGAAGAAGTTTGGACAAGGATGAACCTGCCAGTTGCCAAGGATGAACTGGCCCAGCTATGGACCTGGGCCTCCCAGCCCCAGATCCTCACCCAGTGCAGGGGTGCAGCAAAGCCACTTAAAACAAACAGAGGAGGCTCAGCCACCCCCAAGGCCACTGAGAGAAGTTGGAGGGGCCAGCACTCCCAGCATGCCAAGCACCACACCCAGCAAGGGGGAGCACCATGCCTGTGCCCTCCAAAGCCAGCAGCCCTGCATGGGCAAGCACCACCTGTCTCAGTGCACTCAGAGGGTGGGTAGGTGCCAGGACGCTCGACTTCTCAAGCTTATGGTGTGGGGAAGGGTTCTGGTTTTCATTACGCTCTTTGTTCTTACAACTGCACTGAATATACTCCCTTTTCTATGAGAGGCATTGCATTTATAGTCTCTGAAGAGAAAACAAAAATCAGAGTTCTTAAAAAGAGAACACGACTTACAGACTTGGATTTAGACAAGCTGCCCAGTGTCTGGATTGTCTTGGAGATGAGTGTCAGGGTTCTGGATGTCTGTGGGTCCTGCCAGAGATCGAAAGGGAAATGTGGGCTTGGTTCCAGCTACTAAAATGTATGATCCCAGAACTATGGAGGACAGAATGAGCAAGGCATCTAGAAGCTGTCACAGATCATATATGCATCAGATAGACATGTGAGCCTGGACCGGAAGGTCCCTGTTTTGGGATAGGTCTCTCTCAAGTCTGCAGACTCTGCCTGTGGACGTTTCTCTGCTGTCCCCACAGATGAACCATTTACGAGGCCCTTCACCCTTCAACTGTCCCCTCCCACCTGTCTTCATGTCACACTTCTGTCTGTAATGTGGCCTCTGTCACTAGCAGAACATCAGCCCCATGAGGCCTCCCAGCCCTGGGCAGGGACTGACACACGGCAGGGACTCCAGGGATGGATGCAAGAATGTCACAGGTGTGCCATATTTTCATGGGGAGAGGGAGGGTACAGTAATAGTGGTCAGGTACCAGGGCCCTGGTCACACTGTAGAATGTTTAAGGACAGCCTCAATCCACCCAGTCACACGTGGTTGTCAGCCTGAAAGGCTGCTAACTCACCCTCCGGAGGCTTGTGACGGCCAGAGTTTTTGTACCCACTTTTCTCCACCTGCCGCTTGCTCTGTAGAAACATGGCTAGGGCCGGCATGCTTGCAGGTTTAGGAGGGCTGACTAGTAAAGACTCACTGGTTTACAGCCCTGGCAGGTTAAGGAGAACCGACTAGTTCACAGGCTTCACAAGTTTATCAAGACTAACTGGTTTAGGAAGACTGACTAGCTTACAAGGACTGGCTAGTTGAGACTGCCTAGTTTATGGGCCAGCTAGCAGTTGGTTCACAGGGTGGGCAGTTGTAGCACCAGCTGGTGCACAAGGCTGGCTGGAGTAGGACTGGTGGGCACAGGGCACATTGCTTACCGTGTGGTGTGGTGTCAGCTGGAAGAGGTTGGGAGATAGGATGGCAGGTGCGAAGAACCGCAGGAAGATGAAGCTGCTCACAGCCGTGTACCTGACATCCGGGTCGTCTGAGAGCAGAGGACAGTACTTGTACCAGGGACACAGACAGAATCTTGGGACTCAGCAATTTTACCCAGGCCTCATGCAGAAGCCAAACCCTGGTTCTGTCTGCCTCCATCTGTCTCTGTGTCTATCTCTGTCTGTCTCTGTATCTTCTGTCTCTTCATCTAGCTGTCTGTCTGTCTCTGTATCTGTGTCTTTGTCTCTCTCATTGCAGTCACCATGGGGTGCCATACATGGCAGGGGGAATCACAGGCCTCATTTCCTGGCCCTCCTATTGGGTGGTTTGCTCTCATCTGGGGTGAGAGGGCAGTTTTAGTACTTTTTTTCCCTCAGTTTGTTCTTGGACACTTCCTCCTGAAACCCTCTGTGCCGTGGGGTCTGCATGGGTCTTTCCATGCATGGGTGGGAGTTTTCACAGGGTCCATGCAGGGTAGGGACTTGGGGTTTGAGGAACTCCACACACATGGGGATCATTTGCTCCCCTGGAAGGGAGTTCGAGGTGCTCTCCTTTCCCAGTGCTCAGGGCTCCAGGCAGAGTGAGGGGCAGTCCCGAGGGCTTCCTCTTGGTAAGGTCATGAGGGAGATCACTGCTGGGGATGTGCAGTAGGGCACTGTCGGAGGTACCCACTCCTGGAATAAAGCTGCTGTGGGCACCTGCTGGAGTGGCCTGGAAAGGGCCAAGGTCACTGGGCATGAGGGTGCTCACCCTGGAAACGCTTGGCAGCTGCCTCCCGCAGAGAAAAGAAAATGTCGCACATGACGGTGGGACAGCTGACACCAGATTTAGTGATGACAGTGAAGATGCGGTCCACATACTGCCGAAGGTTCTCCTGAGATGGGACAGGCATTGGGACCTGACCTCCCTGAGGTGAGGAGTGCTAAGGTCTACGGAGAGGGCCAGGCCAAGCGCAGACACTCATGAAGACGGACCTCATGATAGTGAAGGATGCCCTCCCTTTTAGAGGCACCCACAGTATACACCACTACCAGCACCCAGAAACCCCATATTCCTCTTCTCCTTTTTGACATCACTGAGCATGGACTGAAATGTCCCAGGACGGCCCCCCGAGGCAGATGTCTGCACTTCTGCCAAAAGGTGTGAGCAGCATACCTGCCCTGGAGAATGTTAGTCAGTGCATGCAAGTAACACCACAGGATGAACCAGCCTTGAAAATGGTACAGCCCCTGAACTCCACTTGCTTTGAGGAGGGAACAGGACTCACAACTAATTCCAGCCCTTGTGTGGAGCAGTAGTGGGAGGCTAAGCTGGGAGAGTCCCCATGCAGCTGTCCCCACCAATAGGACCTGGGGACAGTGCTCATGTAGCCCAGATCAGAGCAGAACAAGCACCTTACCATGTTGTTCTCGAGGTTCTCGCCATCTTTCAGCTTCACAGGGTCGATCTCACAGGGCCGGTGGCTCTGGCATATCTAGGAGGGTGGGTAAGGTTTGCATGTGGTGCACTGTGGCCCTGCCACTGGTCCCCCTGTCACAGGCTGTAGGGCGGGGTGGAGCTGGGAAACCTGGATGTTGGCCTGGGAAGGCATGGCCGTCCTCATAGCAGGCTGGGTTTTCTGAGTCTGATCTGCTTGGTCTGGTACAGCCAAGCTCAGCAAAGCCTTAAGGACTGGCAAATATTCTCACTGAGCTACATTTTTTTGTTAATTTATTTTTATTGAGTCACAGTCTGGCTCATTGCTCAGCCTGGCCCAGCTCTCCTGCCTTGGCTTCTATGCCCAGCCAGCTTTTACAATATTTTAATTTCAAAGTCTGTCCACAGATCAAACCAGAATCTGCAAAAAGCCTGCTTTTCACAAAACTCTTCTGGGGACAAACCCTGACATGGTGCCAATGAAGGCCATGTGACGGCTGAAACATCTGTGGGAAGGAGCTGCATGGCAAGGATGCAGCAGATGGCCAGGGTCCTGGACAGGACAGCCACTGCACATGCAGGGACCCATGTGCGAGGCAGAAGTGAAAGAATGTCCTCTCCTCTTTAATAGCATGATAGGTTTTTTTATTTTTTAATTTGAAGAAGTAAGGCAGAACACACATGGCATTTTCTCTCCATGACAGCCAAGCACACGTGGGCCCTGGGTGGTGGGGCAGCTGTGTGTCACCTTCCTTGTCTCTCATGGAGACACCAGTGGCTGAGACACATGGTGGTGCTCACCTCCTCAATGGTAGGCTTCAGGGTGACCTGCAGGTAGTGCATGCCCGCCAGCTTCATCGTCTCATCAATGCACTTGGAGGCCAGTGAGTTCCCTCGGAAGATAGTGTTGGGGTCCCTGGAAAACAGGCTGGCATGGTGGCTGTCTCCTCCCCACCCATGAGGGGAGAGTGTGTCCCTGAGCAACTGGTCGTGGCTCCCAGTGTCAACAGGTCCTAGCAGGCTGCATACTGAGCCCTGGGTCAGCCTAGAGCAGCCACTGTCTCCCATGAAGGGGGCTGCCCTGTACCAATGCCAAGGCAGTTGCAAGGCCAGACAAGAAAGAGCACTCAACATCCACTTGTTGCTGGCCTCTGGGTCACTGTCTGCACACAGGCAAACACAGCAGCTTTGTGTCCTGGGATGGCAGCACCCCATCTTAGGTCTTTGACTCCCCAAACCCAGACGGTTTTGGGGTCAGGACTGCCAAAGTCCAGGCAGCCCAAATGCAGGCTGGAGAGAAATGGACAGAGATGGGGTTCAGCGGGGCTGGGGTCAGGCTGGGGTACTCACTGGGTCCTCTTCACCTCGGCACTTGCGATGGCACTGATGAAGGGCACCACACGGCCGTAATGCAGCAGCAGCCGCACCAGGGGCACAGCTGCCTCCTGCTTCTCTCTGCACACTTCACCCAAGATGTGGGCAGCTGACGCCGAGACCGGCTGGGCAGGGGGAGGGGGGGTCAGGGTGAGTGGCCACCACTACACAACCCAGGCCTCTCCACCCTGTTGGTGGGCCCATGCATGCGGATGCTGTAAGGCTGAAGAACAGTGGGGCTGCTGCCACCCCCAACCCAGCAATGTAGGATAGACTTGACCTGGGTTATGGCCAGTCACATATCAACAAATCTGAATGACAGTTGAGTGGAGGTGGGGGAGGGGAGGGCCCTGGGTGCCCCCGCCCAGCCAAGGGGTTACTGGTGGAAGAGAGGCCAGGAAAAGCAGGGGAATATCACCAGTGTCACCAACCAGGGGGAGGCAGCCCAGCAGCCGAGGGGACACGGATGGGCAGGCCTGTGCCAATGCCAGGCAAGTTAGCAGGGGAATTGATGGGCCTGGCAAGTGCATGGGACCACTGAGTAGTTGAAGCCTGGACAGAGGCAAAGCCGTGACTGGGCGGGGCTAGGGCCAAGTGAGTGGTGGGGCCTGGTCAGGAGTTGGGCAAGTAGGCAGGCTGCTTGGTGAGCAGGGCAGGGATCCAGAGAGGAGAGAGTTGGAATCTGGAACAGAGCCCAGCAGGATGAGCACGATTCCTACACACACCTCTACATCGGCAGACTTCAGAAGCAGGTCTCGCAGGGGGCTATAGTAATCGGAAGAAAACACGTGGTCTTCTGTGTAAACCACATTCAGTCGCAGGGAGCCCAGGTCGTCGGGCTTTGGGTTCTTGCCATTGTCTCGGGGCTGAAGAAAGTACCTGAGGAGGACAGCCATGGTGAGGCCATGACTGTCTCTCCAGGGTACTCTCTCCAGGTCTTGGGGGCTCAAGAGCTTTGGGCCCAGGGCTTCCTATAGGCCATGTGATGGTGTGGCCATCCAAGGATGTAGCTGCCTGGGGTGGACACACAGCCGAATGTGAAATCTATGGGGCATTCCAGATGGCAAATAAGCAGAGATAAGAGGAGACAGGGGAGCCTGCTAAGAGGAAAGAAGGCAGTGCCAGCAGGGCCCACTGTAGCACCTACCTATAAGGATGGACACTGAACAACAGGAACCACTATGAGAGCATGCCAGGTGGCCTTCATAGCAGGGGTGGGCTGGCCCACACTGGCACAGGGATCATCTGCAGTCCTCAGCAAAAGACTCCTTCTGCTTGTCCAGGCTGCACATCCCTCCCCACCCCACTTCCTGGGCTGGGCATCTTGAGATCATTCCTCATGTCCAAAGTACTCGGACACTGCAGTTTGTGGTGGGTTTCAGTAGCTGCCCCTGCTGAGGGACTGGGTCTGCCCAGCAGGAGTGGGAGGCTAGGGTCTAGGTAGCACCCTGTGCTGGGCAGCCCTCATCATAGCATGAGAAAGTAGCTTCTGGGGGAATATTCACCCTCAGCACTATCAACTGGATGCTTGCTAGTGTGTGCCTGTGTCTTGAGGAAGCATGTGGACCAACATGAATATGCCCAACCTCTGGAGGTCAGCAGAGATAAAGGCACCAGGCAGTGGAGAGCCAAGTGGAGGCACTTGGAAGGAGAGCAAGGCTGAGACCGCAGCTGGACAGACGGCCACGAGACTGCACCAGCCACATGTCCTGTGGCAAGGGCTCCCAGCTGTCCTTAACGCTAAGCCTGCTCTGTCCCCTGCCTGAGGCTTCATATGACTTCCTGCTTCAGAGTGCCTGGTGTTGCCTCTCACCTCTCCCTCTCTGCTGAAAAGTCAGAAACTATCCAAGCCCAAGCAATGGACATCAGGGCCTAGGGTGGCATAACACCCTTCCTTCCAGACTTCTAGCCTTCCTGCCCGTGCTAACACCCACCCCAGCACCTGTAGCACCTACCATGCCTCGTAGCAGCTGGACTGCCGCAGTACCTTCAGTGGGATCCTCAGCTCCCCTAGGAACTCATCGCCAAACTTCAGGTTGCTGGCATTCCAGAGGTCGACTCTGAAAACAAGCAGCACTCAGATCTAGGAGGGCTTGGAGCCCGGCTGCCCATCTGATGTTGGCTGCAGTGATCTCCACAATGCCCACAGCTGCCTTGGGGCACATGGAATCCTGTGCAGAAAGATGGATGGGGAGCCGGCACAGGATGCAGCCCTGGCTGGCACCACAGGCAACAGTGGGTCATCACTGGCAGTGATAGAGACAAACTTCTGCCACTGCTCTAGCATCTGCCTTCACCCACAGTGGCCCATGGACCCAGATAGGTAAAGGTCCAGGGTCTCATAGTGAGCCTGAGCTCTGCCTCAGCACCACCAGGCAGCTTCCATCTGCTCAGCACAAAAGGCAAGGGCAGCATCTTGTGCGTGGAGAGGCTGGCACAGGACAGTGCCTGGTCTAGAGAGGACGGGAGCCTTTCTTCATCCAGAAGAGCCATAGTGCTGGTAACCCCCCAACCGAACTGCATTTCTGCCTCTGAAGACTGAGTAAGACCTGTGGGAGCCATGAGCAGGAGCCCGGGTGGGGTCCCCAGGAGCCACAGATCACAGCGAGGCTCTTTGTGAGGTGTCTGCACCGGCACTCGTGAAGCTGCCTGGTACAGCAAGCGATGTTCTGACCTTCCTTCCTTGCAGAATGCCCCAGTTCCCTGAGAGTTGGGGCTGCAAGATTGTATGTCAGGGAGCTGGGTGGATGAAGGGGTTTGCCTGCGCTGAGGTGTCACAGGGCTGAGGTCCTTGGGATGCATTTTGGGCAGGTCCCTGCAGACATGGTACTTGGAGCCTCTATGAGAAGAAAACTTGCCCTTGCCAGGCCCCAAACAAGGGACAGACGAAAACTGCCTAGTAAGAAACAGAGACCTTGACTTTTTACCTGATTTCAAGTTTATCCACATCTTCCTCCTCAAAGTCAAAATGGGACTTTTTGCTGTAGCTGCAGGGCCTGGTGACCTAGGTAGGGGCAGATAGACAGGAAAGTCTGAGAGAGAGGCCTGAGCCTACCTGCACGCAGGAATAGCCTCAGAGGGAAGCGCAGTGCAGGATCTGGGCCCAGGCCTGTGTTCTGACCCTGGAACTTTGCTGGGCCCCACGAGATGATAGGAAGCCATAGCAGAGGCTGACTCCTCTGGGGGGAACGCAGAGGGAGCCACTTGTGGCCTGCAACCCTGAGGACTCTGACTTTGGACTCTGCCCCATCCCAACGCAGGGAGTGCTCCAGGGGTTGGGGAGGCTGGCAGCTCCTGGACCTTCTTGATGTTCATTTTCACCCACAGCAAGGTCCAAGAGCCCTGGACACCCGCTCCACACCCCACTGTCCTCAAGAACCCCTCATGGAGTCCAACCCAGGAAGGCATCAGAAAACTGAAAGATCAAACACTGTTTTCCCCCCCTAATATTTTAGGGGTTGTGAGTTTCTTAACATGTAAGTTCTGGGGTTCACAGGGAGTGCTGCCCCAGGTGCTCCCAGCCCCCTTTTCAGGGTCAAAAGATTTCAGCTCCAAGTTGTAAGCAGACAAAGCTATGCTACTTATGCTGCTTAAGCTCTGAGCTATAATTCTGAGTGTCAGATTAGTGGTGACCACCAGTCTGCACACTTCTGCACTACTATAGCTGGACTCCTCTGACTCTGGCCTCCTCATCTGGGACTAGCCAGTGTAGTACCCAGCATTGCCTGCCTCGTCCCCACTGTGCCACTCCTAGAAACCAGCTCCTCCTTAGTCTGCAGGGTCTCTGAAATGCCACTGGCCCCAAGAGCCCCCAACCTCCTGTCATAGCCTGCCCCCTGAGCAAGACCACACTGCTGACCCAGCTCATGCACTCATCACCTGCCTCCCCACGACCTGGCCCAGCACAACTCCTAGCTGCCTGCCCTCTCCCAGCTGCCTGCGAGGGGTGAAGGTGGCCCTACAGAGCTTCATGTGGCTTTACTTGGACACCCTTCTAGCCTATCCTGGCAGAAAGTGGCCTGGGAGTGACTTCTGTTGCTCTCTGGCTGCCCCTTGCCTGAGGTTTGCCTTCCCTGGAGCAGGAGACTCAATAAGGGTCTTGGGCACTGGAAGCCTCAGCAGTAGCATCCCTAGGCTACAGCTTAGGAGGAGCAGGGCCACTGGGATCAACAACAGTCTGGGGCCAGGCCTTCTGGGAGCCTTACTGCCACTGTAGACCATGGCTTCCAGACTTTTCTGGGGGTTGTTGAGTTACCAAGCAGGAAAGACCCACTGCCTCCCAGGACAGTGGTGGCTCTCATCCCAAAGGCTGTGTCCACCACCCTGCTGCAGTCCTGCACCCCATGAAAGTGCAAGCTGAGCTGAAACTGAGGCCTGGTCCCCTGCCTGCCAGACCTTGGTGCATAAGAAGCCGTTATGCACCAACGACACGCAGCAGAGTCAGGCAGCTGCTTGAGGGCTGGCACCTGTCAGGGCAGAGTTGGTGTGGGTCTGGGTAAGGGCCATCCAGGTGGGTATCCTTCCTGGCCTCGGTTCCCCAAGCTCTTCTTATGCACCAAGGTCTGGCAGGCAGGGGACCAGGCCTCAGTTTCAGCTCAGCTTGCACTTTCATCGGGTGCAGGACTGCAGCAGGGTGGTGGACACAGCCTTTGGAATGAGAGCCACCACTGTCCTGGGAGGCAGTGGGTCTTCCCTGCTTGGTAACTCAACAACCCCCAGAAAAGTCTGGAAGCCATGGGAGGAAGTCCTGGAGGCAGCCAGGGAGTCTTTGAGCTGAACCACTTCCTCTTTGCTGCAAATCCTCATGTTTCCGGTGGAGTGAGCCTTGCTCTGTCCAGGGAAGCTGTGGTGGAGCAGCCAAAAAAATGAAAACCCACAGCCAGTGAGCCCAGAGTCCTGAAAACCTGGGTGGTCAGCACGAACTTGCCACCATCAGCTAGTATCCTGGCAGCAGCAGGCCTTCTCTCCAGGGAGGGGCCGTCCCCGGATGAACGCCTCCAGACGGCCTGTGGGCCTAGACCTCTCCCCAGAAGGACAAGGACTGTTGGCTCGTTCCTGCTTGGTCTTCAGCACACTTCCCAGTTTCCCCACTGGAGCACCAACCTCGAAGTAAAACACCTCGTCAAACTGGGGGTTGTTGGTCTTCTTCTTCACTTTCGTCTTTTTGGCTTCTGATCTGCAGTCAAAAGAGGAAGGGTTAGGCTTAAAAATAAATAACACTATTGATTCTGAACCCGCCTTAAAATTGAGCTGTCAAACATTACAGCCTTTATTTATCTCATAAACATTTCTGCTTGCCTCCACCTCCAGATGGTATGCAAATCAGGAACCTTTACAGAGCCAGCAATATCCAATATGGAGATCACAGAGGCCTTATTCTTCGCAAAGCAATTCCAGAGCAATCAAGGAAAACCAAAAGGAGTCAAAAACATGCACCTCCCAAACATGCACCTCCTTCATTCTCCCGCAGGGGGCACCAGCCACCTGACTCCTCAGGCTCCCTGTGCCCAGGATCAGGGCAGCATGGTACAGTCAGGAGTGGGACAACTTGCCTGAAGGGTCCAGCCAGCGTCACCGTGGCGTAGGGGTCGCACTGGCCATTCACTATGGGGAGGCCTTGGCACTCGAGGATGCTGAGGAAACAGAGGATGGGGTTGGGAGAGGCCAGGCAGACCCGGCTCCTTCCCTGCAGGTCTGTGGACCAGTAATGAGATGACCCAGTATTCCTGGGAGAGGCTGGCAGGGGTCTGTGTTGCCAAGAACCAACTGCCACGGAGGACACACAGCCTGTGGCAGCCACTACCCCACTTGCCTGGCCACATAGGCACCCAGCTACCCAAGCCCGGCAGCAGAGACCCTGGCCCCTCCCTTAGTCACTGAGTTCCACCTGCAGGAGGGGCCAGATGGTGACAGCTCCCAGCCATCCTGAAGTTCTGGAACATTCCCACCAGCACTTCATGGCCATTTCTGTCCCTCCTGGTCTGTTTCCATTCCTCCCCAGTCATGAGTCGTATTTCCTCCTTCCTGGGGTTGAGCAAGGTGCCAGACATTGTGAATTTTACGTGGAGGATCCAGTTTTCTGCTGGGCTCTGGGCACAGCACTGGGGACTGTTCAGGTTCTTCCCACCCAGCTGATCACATCACTTCTGTTTCTAGCTTCTTCCAGAAGGCTCTTGCTGCTCTAAGGGTGGTGTGGCCCTCATGCAGTGCTGTGCATCCTGCTGCCTATCCTCAGTACCCTGAGCAGTAATAGGCCTGCTCTGGCTGGGGGAGATTCGAAAGGCACCAGCCCCTGTGAGTGCCAGGGAGCCTGCTGGCCTCCATGCAGCAGACTTGAGCCCCAAGCCCTGCTCAAAGGTGCCAGGTACTAAGCTCATCCTTCTCAGAGGTATCACATCCCAACCTCAGCATTCCGTGTCATAAATAGCTCACACAACCATCTGGTGGTTTGTCTGTGGTCAGAAGAAATCCATGCACACACCTAGATATCACACACAGCAGACAGGCACATGGTATAGAGGGCTGGCACCAGGCAAGACAGGTGACCTACCTGGAACCACAGGAGGCCTGTGCCTGGCCTGCGACCTCAGGAGGGTATAGGGATGCCCAGTGTAGCCCCCAAACCAACGCAAAGCCCTTCCTACCACAGAGGAGGAGTGCATTTGCCTGCATGGTGGGAACAGAGACCTAGACTGGCTGACAAGGACATAGACCCTGCAGGACCCAGCAGGACAATGGCTGCATCTTAATATCTAAGCTCCCCAACGCACACATGCATATGCACATGCACACACATCCATGGCAGGCTGGGACTGACTACCTCCTTCCCTACAGGAACCTGAGACCCAGACTGGTGGGGCTCAGCCTTCTAATGGCTGTCCACAAAGTGCTATCTAATCACAGGAGGCAAGGGACCCCAGATCCACCAGAGATGGTGTCCAGGATCAGGGCTCTCTCCTGCACAGTGGGGTCCAGAGCCTTCCAGCTGCCCCTCAATGCTTCTGCTAAACTGAGCTCCTCAGAGAGGTGTCTGTAAGCATGGCAGTGGTAATGCTGTCCTGTAAGCCACGAGGCAGAACTCATGTCCTTGTTGCTGGGAGCCACATGGCGGGTGGTGCAAGGAGCATGCCCTGCCCATAACTGTAGCAAGACTAGCAAAACTACCAGGGCCTTGAGAGAAGTTGCAGGGTCTGATGAACTCTGGGGCTCCCATGTCTGGTGTTGCCTCCTTGAGCCAAGCCAGACCCTGCATGCCTGTGATGTTTTGGGGCTTCCTCCTTATGTGTCTGTTTCCACATCCTGGCTAGGAGCCTTCTTTCTGGATGTGAGAGTCTACAGCACATGGCACATAGCATGGAGCAGACCTAGGTGGGCACAGGGACAGCCCTGCCTGTGCCCACTGCTCCACACACAGCCCCACTCTCCTGGCTGCTCTTCTGCTGTCCAAGGAAACAAGTTCACATGACTGTGATGTGATGTTCAGGCAACAGTCACACAGCACCCTGCAGGTGGGTGCTCCCAACCATAGCTGGGTCCACAGGGCAATAGCTTTCATTCTTGCTTTTCAGGTGGAGAAACTGAGGCACAGAAGCAAGTCCCTTGACTTCTGGCCCGAGTTCACTGCTCCTTCCTTTCGTTTATACTGAGCAAACAAAAGCCTGGGCGTGGTAAAAGGCTCAGGCATCCTGGGGGTCATGGTTGCCATCTGTCTGGGCCACTGTCGGGCTTCCCCATTTCCTCACCGGTTGGAGTGGAGTCTAGGCTTCAACAGGTCTCTTGCCTCAGCCACCCCAGGGCAGGGAGCAGGCCTGACAACTTGGAGAACATTCCGCCTGGGCAGGGTTCCTGAGGGCTCCTGGGCAGCAGATGCCTCAGTGTGGTGGCTGCTGCAGGGCAAGCCCAGGTGAAGCAACCCATGATGTAGGGCCACAGGCAGACAACTCACAACCTCAGTCCAAGTTCTGAGTGGGCCAGTTGCTTGGAGAGGGCCCAGGGCTTGCGGATCACAGAGAAGCATGGGTGGCCTGACCCCTTCTCTGCTTGACCTCCACTTTTGGCACAGCCCCATATTTCAGCTCCCCAAGGAGACCACAGCGTGGCCAGGTCCCACCCACACCTGTGCCCATAAAAGCCACCTCTGGCCCCACAAGTCCAGCCTTGAAGGGTTTGAACATGGTTATAAATACATGTATCTCACAGCACCTAGGGTGCAGCAAGGAACTCAGCCCAACCGAGAACCTCGTATGTGCCCACAGTGCCTCAGGGCAGATGCTCACCTGTCCCTGCTCCAGGACACTCCATAGCCCCAGAAGTCCCAGGAGCACCTAGTACCATAATGCATGGTCTCACCACAGGGCCATGGAGCACTGCAGACCATTGTGGGAATGGAAGGCCCTGCTCACCCCCACTTATCCCAGCAGAGTAGAGTGTGAAACCCCAACAATGAACTCAGCTCTGCACGCATCCAATCACACTGTAGCACCTGCCCTGCTTCGATGATGCTTCTGGGAGGGAGAAGCCCCATCTCTGCTTGCTGAAGGTGGCAGGATGGTCCCCCTGTGGCTTGAATGTGTGCCCAGTAGCCAGTGTCAGACACAATCCCCAAAGCCAAGTTTTGGTGTCACAGAAGGCCTAGGAAATGACAGGGTACCTGAGATCATGAGGTGGTCCAGATGTCCTGATGGCTTTATGAGCAGAAGGAACCTGAGCTACCACCACTGTTGCATGAGGGGAGGCCTCAGCCTCAGTGAGATAAGCATGAGGTCCTCACCAGAATCACAAGACAAACCAGCTGCTCTCTGCATATACTCTGGCTGGAGCATTTTCTTACATCAACAAGAACAGACTACAATGACCCCATCACTAGGACTCATGTCTGTACTCCTGGCAGGAAAGATGCCCCAGGTGCTCTCCTACCAGGGCCATGTCCCATTGTTCCCACCTGGGCCCACTGTGCAGGGAAGAGGCCAGTGAGACCTGGGGCAGCAAGTGCAAGGGTGTCGTGCCTGCTCCCCTAGGCACCCAAAGAGGAAACCAGGACCTGTGGAACAGGAGAAGTGGCCCCAGAACCCAGGCCCAGACCTGCTGCCCGCAGTGCACATCTTACCGTGCAGCGAGCTTGTGGCAGACAGTGCCTGTGTCAGTGATGACCTCGCTCAGCCTCAGCTCCAGGTGCACCTTGCCCTGCAAAGGACAGGGGAGGTTCAGAGAGGTGCACAGCCTGAAGAACCTGCTGGGAAGAGATGGGTGGTGGCCTTGGCCATGGTGGACAGAGGTGACACGGACTATGCTCACCTCTACCAGGCTCAGGCAAGGCCAGACCTGCCCTCCTGGGTCTTCTCCCCTAGGCAAGGACAGGAGCAATAGACACAGGTTGCCCAGTGCTGGGACATGAGCATTAGTCAGGGAGCGTCTTGTGATAAGACACACCACTTGCCCTGCCCATGAATGGTGGCCGCACAGAAGGATTATTGGGCCTGGGACATTCTGGACCATGCAGACTGCTGGGCTCTGCTCTGTGGACACCTGGTTGCTGTCGCCCACTTGTCTCTCACAGATCCTGTTGGAGCCTCCAGCACTACCTGGAAAGCACCCTGGTGCCCTCTATGTCCCCGGGCATGAACCATGGGCACAGAACAGTAGTAAGTTCACTGCCATATGCCTAGGAACAGAGCCTTCTGCTGTTGTTCTGCTCTAGGCTTCCTGGGCCCAGCCTCTCGACCTGCAGAGCCTCAAGGACCAGTGATGGGTGGATTCAGGAGAATGGCCTCAGCCCCTTCCAGCTCTGGAGCTAAATTGGTAACAGGTACGAGGAGAGGCATCTGTGGCTCCCTTTCTTTACCAGAGCCCAGGAGCTCAGAGATTGGAATCATGACTATAATGTCTGCTGCCCTAGGAAGTGGTACAGCTTCCTCAGGCCAAGAGCCCTTCAAGACCCAAACCAGGTCTTGGTTGATACAAAAGGATGCTCACTTGGTGAGCATCCTTTGGTATCAAGGATGGCACTGACTAGGGGCACCAACCCTTGATAATTCTGCAGTCTGCAAGGGTGTCAGGGAGAAGGGCTGAGAGCTAGGTTTTGTTCAGTGGCCTTTAGAAAGTCAGAGACTGTGTATGTGTGTTGGGGGAGGGGTGAAGGCTCCACTGTCAAGAGCACAACGGCAGCTTCCTTTCCATTTCCTGTTTTCCTCAAGCAGCCATTGGGTTCCTGTGCCTTTCTTACCCTGCAGCACACACCATGGGATGGAGGCTTAGGGACTAAACAGCCATGCTGTACCACCCTGACCATGGCCTAGCAGGCCCTGCACACCCATGGGCCAGCACTTCCAGGGTCCCACCAGCACCCAGAGACCCCTTCCTGCATGAGGTGGAAGTTGGGCACTGCCTGTCACAGGCAGGTGACCTGACCTTGGCACAAACAAACCAGAACAGAAACATGGCTGCCCTTGGGACCACGCCCTTGGTTTCAGGTCTGCAGAAAACATTGCTTCCTGGTGCACACCTGGGCATGTGGCTTCACAACGGGGACAGGCACCACCCTGCAGAGACAGAAGCCTGGTGTGGTCTCTGCTGAGGTTTGGCTGGGGCAGGAGCATCCAACCTATTTGCCCATGTTCACTCCTGCCTGCAAAGCCTGCCTGTCTGCAGCACCACCCAATGTCCCGGCTTTAATTTTGGTTGTGAGGAGGGCAGTGGGCCTGCAGAGAAAAGTGCTCTTGGTAGCTTTTCCTTCCTAGTTTATCAAGGGCTAAAGATACCAAGCACCTAACGCGGGCTTGGCCACAGCTCTGTGGTGAGTGCTTGCCTGCAAGGCTCCGGGCTCCACCCTAGCTCCAGAAAAAGAAAGTTGAAGAAGCAAGAGGAAGTGAACAGCATCATGAAACAAGCAGGGCCAAACAGTGTGCCCTGATCACCTCATCCATAGAAAGCATTGCTAGAGCTCACAGAGCTGCATTCTTCCTGCCAGACAGGTGTGGAAGAAGCCTCCGTGTCCTCTCTCAGACCACACAGGAACTGAGGTAGGGATGAGAACAGAAAGGCACCTGAGAGCTCTCAAACGCTTGGAGATTAAGCAATGCACTTGTAAACATCACATGGGTCAAGAAGCCTCCAGACACTGTGTAGGCTGTGTCTGGATGTACCCCCAAAGCAGTCACAGGAGGTCTTGTTTAGAGGTGGCTGAATCTAGAGCATGTGATTGATTCTTGGTGCAATGCTAGGATTAAGGGTGCTGAGATGAAGAGTGGGTGATTACTAAATCAGCCCATGATTGGTTTAGTATCACCCTAACCCTAATAGCCTAGATACAATATAAGCAACACAAAGAGGCTTCTCTTCCACTCTTGCTTGCTTTGCTATCTTCTGCCCACCATGAACAGTTCTCCACTGTGATGCTTCTCACCATGCCACCCTGTCTTGGAGCCAGCTGATTGTGGATGGAAACCTCCACAAATGGTGAGCTAAATAAACCTTTCCTCCCTTAACTTGTGGGTCTTGGATATTTTGTCTTAGCAACAACAAAAGTAACTAAGATAGACACTTAGACATAGTGTGAAACAAAGGAAAATGAAACTATAACTTAGAATTTGTGGGATGCAGCAAAGGCATGGCTGAGAGGGAAATTCAGAATGTGGCCAAATACACAGAAAAGAAAAAAATTTATAATCAATGACTTCCACTAGAAAGAGGAGGTTAAATTCACAAAAAGCAAAAGAAAAAAATAAAACTTAGGTCAGAAATCAGTGAAACTGAAAACAGGAAATCAGAGAACCATCAAGAGCAAAATCAGATTCTCTGAACAGATCAACAAAGAGATAAACCTCAAGGCAGGCCACCCAGGAACAAAAGCAAAGACATGGCTTTCTAAGATCAGCAATGAGAGGGCACCACCGGCCCGAGCCCTGTTCACAGGCGCCAGTGAGGACTGAGGGCCTTGGTGACGGCTGTGCGCCAATGCTGGGCCACAAGGCGACTGGGCAGGGCTGAGACGAGGCCTCTGGTCTGCTCAGTTTTCCTATAAACTTAAACTGCTTATGGGGCCAGGGATCTAGTTCAGCAGCACAAGCGCCTGCCTGGCAAGCACAAGGTCCTGAGTTCAATTCCAAAACAAAACAAAACCTGCTCAGAAACCAGAGTTTGTTAGCTTACAAAAAGCCCCCAGAGGTTCCCACTCACTTCTCTTAGGAAGGTCTTCCCCATACAAGAGCCACTCCAAGAAGCAGAAACAATCCCAGTCTGCCCCCAGGCTGCTGTGGTGTTCATGTGGAGTCCTGGGACAATCAATGTCACACTATGACCTGGCTCCACCTGAGTGGCCACTGGCTCTTAAAATGAGGCCACTGGCTCTTAAAGTGAGGAGAAGGAGCAAAGGGCAAGACAAAGGCCAGGAAGGTGAGACACAGCCTGGTCTTCTGCATCCTTTTAATGCCTCGGTGCCACCTGAAGGCAGGCTCTGGACTGGGGACACCCGCCAGTATCCTGGGTTGTTGGATAAACAAAAGGGAAAATTCCCCAAATTTCTACCCTATGGCTGACTCTTGAGCCCATCACCTCTACAGTGGGGGCTGCTGATGCATCTGTGTCCCAAGTCAGTTTACAAATATGGAGCGTACTGGAGGCAGAGATGAGGAGCATTCTGGGGACCTTTAAAAAAGACACCAGTTCCAAGAAACAGGCCGCCTAACATGCTTTTCCTCCTTCCTGTGATGCTAGGCAGAGTGCGACGGCCTTTTTGGATATGGGTCTCCTTCTCGAGCCATATAGAGCAGATGGATGCAGGGTGCCACATCTGCTCGCTGCCCAGCAGGAAACTGAAAGTGACATTCCAAAACAAGAGGTAACTGCAAAGCAAAGATGTGACTGCAACTTAAAGGTCAGACTGAGAGAAGACAGAAGCTGTCTCTCTGTCCCAGTTACTTTGTAGGTGAGAAACTTCCAGAAAGAAACGCCAGAGAAGTGCTAAGCACTGCACAGGGCCCTCCCAAGAGTCCTTCACCTCTCACCACCCAGGCTCCCAGGGGCCCAGCAGAGCTGGGTCCCAATTTTCATCACAGACTCAGCAGAGGGTGGGAGCTGCCTTCCACACTGTTAAGAAACATCTTGCCAGCCACAAAGCTCTCATGTGTGTCCAGTTTACAGCTCTGTGGTGATGCAATGGTTCCAAATTGTGATTTGGCAATAACAGAAATCTACAAACAGGATGAAGTATTTAGCCAGACAGTGGACATGACTTGTGGTGAGAAAATATGAAAACTGGCCCATCTATGCACGAATATTACTGACCCAGGCATAGCCTAGTGAATGGACAGACACCAGTTCACCCAGCAAGGGCTGCTGCAGACCACTCATGTGAGGCTCCAGAACACCCATGTTCACCAGGCAGAGTGGCAGGTGCTGAGCACCAAGCTCCAGTGGGGGAAGATGGCCAAGTATGGAGAGGGACAATGATGACAGATACACAGACATGTGAACGTGCTCGTGCTGTAGAACCAGACTTAGAAATGGTTAAAATGGGTTTTGACAATGTGCTTCATCACAATAAAAAAAAATTGGAAAAAAATTAACAGAACACACACATGCAAAGATGGTAAGATCAGAACGAAGTTTATAGACTATGAACTCGCATAGTCACTGAGGAGGAGCCCTGGGGATGGACCATCTGGCATCAGGTCTTCAGAAAACACACAAACTTGCTGGTCACAATTCCACCTAACATCCCATGGATTTACAACCAATTCAAGATTAAACAGGCAAAAAATAGGAAAGCCACACTTGCTATTAAAGCCAAGCAAATCTGGGAAACACCATCAAGGAGTCCTGGTGATGTCTGCAACTGTGCACAGCACAGGTCTCATCCTGGTGCCAGGACTGCAGGCATGGAGGGGGCTGAGAAGAGGACGCTGTACTCTGCAGCCCGGCTTCACTGAACTCTGAGGTTCTCAGTCCCAGCCAAGTGTGGGCAGGATGGCTGCTTGGCACCAGTGTCATCTTAGGCTCCGCACTCCTACCAGGGTACAGTAGGTTCTCCATTGATTACAGCGTCCTGTCACCTGCAGCATGTGGGTTATGGGCCCATGTTTTCCTGGGAGGCAACACTCATGTGGAAGCATGATTCCATGTGTCCAATGAGGAGCAGGCACCCAGGCCCAGCTCAGCTCAGTCCGTGGTTCTGCCTGGGCCTCTCCATGTCATGGATGGGCTCTGCCAACTCCAAGAACAGAACCCAGGGCCATGGGTCTCAGCAGCCTAGAACACCAGCAGTGACCATGAGCCCTGGTTTTTCACCTTAGGAAGCCAGCTGAGCAAGAGGATCTTGAGGACAGAGGCAGGCAGGCCACGTGGGGACATGGAGCATAGCACTGCTTTCACTGGCAGCTCAGGCAAGTCCTCACAGGCATCTATTTAGGGGCTCTGTCCATGATACCATCTACCAGGTATAAAGTTACGTCCAATGTGTCCCTCAGCTGCACACACATGGCCCGGTCTTCAAGGAACACCCCAAGGAGACAGTTCACAGGGGGTAACCAGGCCAGGCAGCTTGGACACCAGATTGGAGCTGAAGAAGCTAGAGACAGCTCCTGCCACTCACTGTGTTGACAGGGAGGCACCTGCAGAGTGAATGCCCACATATGGCTGGCCATTCAGCTGGGTGAGGTCTCTGTAGCTGCTCCCTGTGCTGGGCCAGGGCTCAGGATGGCCCTCAAGGGTGGGGCCGGTATGGACCTCATGTATGATCCAATGCATTCCCTCAGAGGCAGCCTGAGCGCACCTCAGTTGATATGTGCACCCCTGCAGAGGCCTGGTACCCAGTCCCACACCTTTCCTGCACTGTCACTGCTGGGAAGGCAGGCGCCCAGTGGAGGATGGGACCTGGGGACAAGGGGTCCTTGGGCTTGAGCCCTGCTCTAGTATTCCCCACACACAGCTGCCTGTCACCTGGCCTTCACCTTCATTGAATTTCTACCCTGCTCCTTTATTTGTGTTTGAAGTTATGTCTTCTGCCTAAAAAGTGTGGCAATAGCCAAAGGAAGAAAAAACTAAGGCAGCTTCATTAGACTCTCAACACAATTCAGCGAGTACACATTTGTCAGTCATTCTGCCTTTGAAGCCTGAAGCTTAGGCTCTGTCCTTGCTCTGGGCTTGGCCTGTCCCACCTCACCTGCACTTCAGAGTCAGCGTCCACATGCTGCAGCTGGAACCAGGTATCCCTGTTGTGGTACTTCTGCAGGTCCTCCTTCCGGATGGCCACCTTCCCTGAAAACACATGCAGAGCAAACTCAGAGGACAGTCAACCCATGGGAGCAGGCACCTGGTGGCCGCTAGACCCACAGGGACACCAGACAAGGACACAGCCCACCCTGCAAGTTCACTACTGGTAGCACCCTGCACTTTGGGGCAACCTCTGCCCTTGCTCTGTGGTCTCTGAGAACCTGCTGACACAGAGACACTGTCTGCCTGTACACTGCCTTCCTGCCCCATGTGATGCCTCGGCCAGTGCATCAGGCACTGGTGATGGGCAGAGCCTCATCTTCAGTCAGGACTGGCCTGCCAAGACAAGGAAGGGGATGGTGATCATAGCACCTGCCTGCCTCTGTGTCCTCCTCTCCAGGCAGAGCCAGAAACACAACCTACTTTGCAGATGTGTAAGGCTTCAGTAGAAATATTTGTTGACATAAGCTACAGGGTGGAACATGTGTGCAAATATAGACACAGGCATGTATACACACATACACACACAGCATGTGTATATGGAGGACAGGGGCCTTGATGGCTCCTGTCAGCTTTGGATTACTCACAGTGACAGTGGCTGAGGTACAGCTGGGGTGATCTGCCTTTCTGCCACAAATGTGAGTCTCACCTTCAAACCAGATGACACCTGGCAGGACAACCTATCCAGTCAAGGGACACCTGGAAGGATGGCCCATCATAGTCAGGGGACACCTGGAAGAACGATCTGTCCCAGTCAAGGAACACCCAGCAGGACAACCTGTCCCAGTCAGAGAACACCTGGAAGGATGGCTCATCATATCATAGTCAGGAGACACCTAGAAAAACAATCTGTCCCAGACAGGGAACACCTGCACGAACAACCCATCACAGCCAGAGTTCCCTCCGCATAGCAGTCAGGAGCACAGGGCTGGTCTGAGTCTCTTTCCTCCCTTCACTCCACTGTTCCCAGGCAATGTGTCTTGATTTCTCCAGTGCTGATTGCATGTCCCTGGCCACTGTGCAGCCTTCTGAGGAGGTGCTCTCCCTCATGCTCTGCCTCCTCTGAGAGCTGCTGTGAGCTCTTGGGAAACTCCAGCCTTTGCCTCCAGTGGGATACAGCTTTTGATTTTCAAGTCTCACAGGGATAGAGTCAAATTTTCTTAAGACCCAGCTTAAGATCTGGGTGACCTATCTCTGTGAAAAAGGATAACAACATCTTCAGGCTCTTTGAGACATCCAGTTGGAAGATGGGTCATTTCTGAAGTCTGAAATTCCAAGAACAGTCTTGCTTCTCGTTCTCGTGAGCTGAGCTCCCAAGGGTGGGGGCAGTGCAGGGCCGCCCCACATGCTCTTCTCTTCTCCATGTGGCCGTCTCCTGCTTGCCACATTGATATGGAGCCAGGCCCTTGTCAGACATGACACAGTCCTAGTGGCCACACCAACCTCTCTACTACAGCTCCAGCCGCGGGTATTTTGTGACAGAAGCCACAACAGACTGGAGCACCTGCTACCCAGGTTGCTGAGCTGGGCTGGGGCTGCAGCTGGAGGACAGGTAGCCCAGGACTGCAATTCTCAGATAAGATCTGACCCAGGCTCCACAAACACAGACCACCTGGACATTGGGCCATCTCCGGAACAAGGCCATGAGGCAGTTTCTTTCACTTTCCACTTCTCTACCAGGCTGAGCTGATACAAAGGGGCACCCAGTCCTGGGAACCAGCATTCCTGTTACATGCAGCATTGTGAATCCACAAGCATGCTTGCTTTGCTACCTTCTGCCCACCATAAACAGTTCTCCACTGTGATGCTTCATGGCTAGAACTTTATTTTTAAAGACTTCCATTTGGGGGCACATTTGACCTGTCTCTATGGGGTTCAGCAGCTTTCTGTCTTCACCTCAGCCTTCACCCACTTCCTCAGCAGCTTCTCCTAGAACTCTTCATTTCCTGCTTCCAGAATGCCACTGAACACACATGCAGGCACAATGTGAGCACCAGGTGCTCAGATAGAGCACCTGGCTGGCCTCTTGCACCCAGCCTCGTCCCCCACACTTCCCACTGGATGCAGAGGCATGTGGTGTGACCCAGAGTGAATGTCAGTCCTCACAGTTCTGGTTGAGGGATGTCACTTGGGGCCCAGAGTGGTTAGCCATGCTGGGCACTGGGTCCTGTAACCCCGAGGGATGGAGTGTCAGGGACCCCAGGGGAATGCCAACATCATCCTAGTGACTCAGGGACACCCTGGAGCCTGAGAGCATCTAGTGTCCTCAGATAGAGCACCTGGCTGTGGAAAGCTGGGGTCTAGGCACCAGCCAGTCTCATCTGCACCCCACCAGTGACTGCTGGGCAGTCCAGCCCAGGGCAGCCATGCACATGAGGCAGGGCCAACACTGGCCAGGCAATGCCTTGCTCTACCTTGTGGGTTACCTGCTGTACCATGTGCCGGGAAGCTGTGTGGCAGGAACCTCAAGCCACGATGGAGCTCGTGGTCTGGGTTGGAGACTGAGCAAACTGCAGTGCAAGACCCAGGCTCCAGGCCTTCATAGACCACCACGGCCACATGGCAAAGTCACCACAAGAGATGCTGACTCTGGTCGCACTCTCCAGCAGCTGGGGTAGCAGAAGACCAATAGCAAGTGGACACCCTGACATGTTTGCACACTTGACTTCTGCCACCACAAGAAACTCCCTGCCTGGGCCTGACACAGACATTGGAAGCCAGGCCTGTTTTTCCCTGGCACAGTGGCCATTGGCCAGCTGTGCTTTCCCGTACTCATGGGGCTGAGGAACATTTGAGCCTTGCCTCTCTCCCCAGGTGATGCTGCAGAGTGGCTCAGAGGCTACCAGCCTGACAAGCTGGGGTTTTCCCATCCTTTGGTGACAGAAGCCGCAGCTGGCTTAGGCTCTGGACACCAGGAGGAAGGGAGAATGGTCCTCTGCCTGGGGCCACCTGACCCACAAGCACACAGGCACATGGGGACAATGATAAGTATGTAAGGCTCAGCCCACTGAGCACAGGGGATGGTGGGTGGTCTCTTAACAGAGTACCATAAAGGGAAGTGGTACCAGATCCCACAGGACAGGGCAGATGCCCACCACCAGGGAACCTGGTGTATCCTGCTGTCCCACAGTTTCCTTTTTGTTGTTTTTTTGAGACAAGGTCTTGAGATGTAGTTCAGGCTGGCCTTGAACTAAGTGTGTATCCCAGGTTGCCCTTGAGCTCATGGCGATTCTCATGCCTCAGCCTTCCAAGTGCTGAGATTACAGCCATGCACCACCATGCCCAGCAAGTTTTTCATTTTCAAAATGCATTGCTAAGAATGAAGACCCAGAGCCCTCAGTGGCTTTCTTGGAAACTGCCACTTCTCAGCCAGCACCTGTTCACAGCTGCCCTAAGCAGAGGTGTGAAACTGAGTTGAGAGGACAGCCTTCTCACTGCTGTTGTGGGCTGTACACAGCGGGGCCTGCTTCCAGACCTTGGAACAAAATCTAGCTCCATCATTCTCTGTGCTCCACACTACGCCCAGTGCATCATCAGGGAAGCACAATAAGAAATGAAGGGTGTCTCTGTCACACTGAATCCATGAGCAACTGGACATCAGGATCTGAGCTCCAAGCAAACTTAGATGGTGCAACCCTGGGTCCTCAGGGATGGTCTGATTGCAGTGTACATGCAGTGACCCTGAGGCACAGGATGTGACGCGGAGGCCACAGGGTGGCATGTGCTCTAGGCTACAATGGGCTCCTCACACAACATCTGACAGAGTGGCAGGACTGCTGACTCCTTGAAGCTAGCAAGAAACTGTGGCTCCAAGACCCAAAGGGCTTAGCTGGACCTGGTGTGGCCTGTGGGATCCTGAACCCTCTCAACAGCCCTTCCCATATCTCCACTGTTAAGGATTTGGGGTGTGGTCAGGGCTGAGAAGTAGAGGTGAAAAGGAGGGGATCATGACATTCACTTAGTGGTCCTCCCTAGAGGGGCTTGGGAGAGCCCTCAAAAGCCATCTGGGAACAGCTGAGGAATGCCATCCCTGGCCTTGAAGTGCCACCTGGAAGCCCCCACCCAGCATGGGCTGGACTCTGAAATGAGATCTTGGTGTCACACTCTTCTGCATGTTGACAGGTAGCTGCAGGACTCAGGAAGACAACAGAGGCCCACAGACACCAGGCTAGGCTGGGCCAGCAAGCGCCCAGGCCACTACCATCAGGAGAGACGCAGCTCCATGCAGAGTCACCCAGGATGGCTTCCAACCAAATCAGGGATAGAATGTCAGAATTCCCCTCCTAAGTCACATGAGTGCGGGTGCTCAGGGATGCCCCACTTCTCCCAGGATGAGATCCTGTTCAGAAGAAACAGGAAAAATGAAGAAAGACTCATTTAAGTACCTACCTATGATGGAATCCCTCCGGAAAACATCTCTATCAAAAATGTAAAACGACAGGTGACGAAAACTGCGAGGAATTTCACAGTAAAAGTCTTCTCCATAAAAAGGGCTGGACAAACAAACAAAACGTAACATCATTAGAAATTACACCACAGTCTGCCTGTGAAGGTCATCACTGAGGGCCCGTACTGTCTCAACACACACCTGTGATCTGAGGCCACTTGCCTGCATTTCCCTGGTTAGACAGGAAATGGCTCAGTAGGGCACAGATTGCTGAAACCTGTAGAATGGCCCGTGTTCTCCTCAAGGGCCCAGGATGATTTCTGTGCTTGGCCTAGCCTAAGCTCAGGGAATAGAGCTCGGTGTGGACCCTAGCCATTTACAAAATGATCTCTATGACAGATGTCCAAATCTGGCACAGACCCTGGGCTCCTGGTGACTGGTGTTGGCATAGTGCTGTGCTCCCAAGGGCAGCAACAGGAAAAAGCCTTCCAGGTTCATCATGCTCCTGTCTTTGCAGAGACCTAGTGTAAAATCCCACCTGATCCCAGAGGAGAAGACTCTGCTGCAGAGATAACCCTGCTGCTCCCCAGCTCAGCAGACCAATGTGAGTCACCCCACAGCTGCAGCAGCCCACAGATAGGCACCTACAATAAACTGAGGCTCTGATTAAGAGATAGAAAGCCAGCAGACTCTGCCACTACACAAATTTCTCTATTGTTTTGGTCCTGCCCAGGTTGGGGCCAGGAAATGCTGGCTCATGATACCACAATGACACCCAGCACCCAGGGCACTGTTCAAAACACTGAGAGATTACTCCAGGGCAGACACACCTACTCCACTCGCAATCAGATGCATTCTATTCTCATGTTTATGGCTAAGGACCAAGGAGGAAATGTAAATTATTCTGCCAGGCACTGAAGAAGCACGTCACATTCTGACAAGAGCAGCTACACGCCAAAGACTGTCAGTCCCACCACATGCACGCGCACGCATACAAGCACTAGGAATTAACTCAGAAGCTCACACACTGGAACATGAGTCCACAGCTGCTCAGAGAAAAATGGAATCCATCTGTAACCTGGAATTGAGTGGGGGGATTTCTTCAACATGACACTACAAGGGTACCATCCAGAGTATGTAAAGAAAACTTAAAACTTAATAATAAGATGACACATAACTCAATTATAAAAAGGTAAAATATTTGAACAGGAAAAAAAATCAAAGAAGACAAATTAGAAACATAGAATATCATTAGATGTCCCAGAAATGCACATTAAATAAGGAGATAGAGTGAGGCTTCCACGGAGGCTCTGGTGTGTGACCCTGCTGCCACACTGGGCTTCACAGAGGGAGGTACCAGAGCCAGGCGGCTTGTCACGCTCCTCAGACCCAACCTGTGCACAGACAGCTCTCTCCTGCACTGAACTGGTTTCCTCCGTTGTGTAATTTGGTTAGAGACAGAGTGAAGCTTGCTTGAAAAACCATTTCTGTGTAATGAAAACCAAACCCTTAAAGGGAGATCTGAAATGCTGAGGCTAAGACATTTTGGGTACAGAAAAGTAACATTGTTTTATCTTCCCATGAACACAGGATGCCTGTGGGTTCACTCAGTGAGCACTAGGTTGGGAAACACTGTTAGGAAATCACACTTCTTTAGTGCACTTTCTCATGGCCAGCCTTTGGACGCCCGCAGCACCGTCATCCTCACATGAGCGCTCTCCACTGCTGTCTCTGTATCTAAGGCCTTGGAAACACCGTGAACTTGAGGGTATAGTCCAAGGAAATCTGAAACTCTGAAAGATCCTCCAGGGTCAAAGGCCCTAAGCATGTGTGCATGCACATCTGCCTGTAATCTGTGTGTACAAATGTGCATTGCCCAGGGATACATGTGTATGTGAGTGTGAGTGCATCCATGGGCTTGTATACATGCATGTGTGTGTGCTATGGACAATGATCTGCGGATGTCTATAGGTATGTGATGTAAGCATATGTGTGCATGCATACTTGTGTCTATGGGCATGAGTACATGCTCATGGGCACATGTGCAGATGTGTGTGTGTGCACAAGAGCCCCTGAATATAGGTCTGTGTGTCCGTGGGTATATGTGCTTGTGTGCATGTGTCCCTGGTGGAAGTATGTGCACATGTAGGCACATGTGTCACACACATACAGAAGCACTACTGGATGGTGGAGTGTCTCAGTGCACTGCTTTCATGAGGATGAGCAAGTCCGCCTGCCCCATGTGCAGTCACGGGAGCTAGCAGGTGATATGACCAGAAAACAGGATCTGCACTGCATGCGGTCATGGGATCCCAGGCACAGCCTGACAGGGTGTCACTCTGGAGAAGACCCATGTCCCATAGGCCTCAGTCCTGACCACAGGAAAAACTACTACCACTGTTAAACCCAGAAAGAGAGCATAGAGACACTGGGGCCCCAGACACACGAGACCTGAAAGCTAAGACATCAGCCTCCATGAGACATTGATCGGCCTTTATGAGACAGTCCATAAAAAGCTCCTGACAGATTCACATCAATAGTCATTCATAAAACATCTGAGGTTTCTAAAACTACGAAACAATATCTCTGCTCCTGTGCCAACTTGCTAGAGCACCTGCGCTGTGTCGACTGTGTGGGAACCAGCCTTGGACCTACTGTGGGGAATCTGTCCCCACTCCTGGCTCCCCTGAGGAGCCCTCCAGCTCTGAGAGACAATCTAGGGGGCCTCCCATGGCAATGCAAATGTTGCCACTCTCCAGATCCCTGTCATAATCCCTCAGGCTTGAGGAGTCTGGATAGCACGTCAGTCAGCATAGTGTCACGGTAACAAATCCCTGAGAACCAACCTAACAGAGTAAAGGGTTACTTTGTCTCACAGTGGTGGAGGTTCCAGTCCAGATCAACTTTCCCATTGCTTTTATACCTTGTGTAGCAAGACTGATCACCTCATGGCAGGGAGGTGCATGGGGGAAGAGGTGGCCAGGGTCCCCATGCCCTCCAAGAGACACCCCAAGACCTAAGACTTCCCAGTAGGCCTCATCTTCTAAAGGCCCCACCATCTTCCCAACGTACCACCCTGCAAACCAAGTCTTTAGCAATTGGCCCTTGGGGACACTGTGGGGCCAAACCAGGAAGGGAACTTACAGATACAGCCACAGCCTCAACACACTTGTAATGAAGAAGGAATCTTCATGAAGGACACCTCAGAGCAGCAGCCACAAAGGCCACACTGCAAGCCAGGAAACCAACACCATGGACACACACTCTCTGGAGGTGGGTCTGCTGCAAAGCTGCTACACCTCAGAGCCACTCAAGACCACTAAGGTGTCAGCAAGAGCTGCATGCCATTCCCTTCCAGAGCCTCAGAACATGGAGCATTACCAGCTTCATCTGCAGGAGTGGGGGGCACCATGTGTGTACAACGCATGTATGAGTCATATCTGATTTGTGTGATGTACGCTGTGTCTTGTGTGAGTACGATGTGTCTGACACATGCATGATATATGTCTGATCTGTGTAAGATGCATGCATGATGCACAACTGATGTGTGTACAATGTGTCTGATGTGTACAATGTGTGGTGTCTGATGTGCATCTGATGCATTCTGATGTGTGATATGTGTCTAATGGGTGTTTGATGTGTGTATAATGTGTGTCTAGTGTGTGTGTAGTATGTCTTAGGCACGTCTGATGCAGGTATGACACACTTGACAGGTGTCAGATGTCTGTACAATGTGTGTCTGACACACATCTGATACATGGATGAAATGTCGGTGATATAGGGACCATGTGTGGTGAGGGGTGATAGGATGACAACACCAGCTGAAACAGCCACAAGTGCGATGTGGATCAGAGCCAGTTCCCCTGACAGCTCACAGGTCTAGACACAGCCTCTGGGCCCAGGGGTCTCTCTGGGGCACCCAGGACAGAGTGCAGGCCACCACTCTGGGTGGCCAGAGTTCCCCATTCATCCATCTGGACATAGACTGTGGCATGCTGAGTGCCTCCCCAGTCCTCATAGCCAAGCAGTGGCCAACTGTGTGGCTTTCTAGGACCTCTGGGGGACAGGGTCATTCCTGGTCACTCTGCCTTCATTTAAGGTCACCTCTGCCAGAGATGGACACACCATCCCAGATCATTAAGTATCTGCAGGTTAAAGGGAACCTGAACCCCATCATCTCTTAGGAATGTAAGTGTGTTAAGTGGCTTTCCATTTAGAAGAGACAAGACCCTGTCTCTGTGTGGCATCATGAGATCCATGTGTTTTCCTGAAGCTTCCCTTCTATATTTCTCTCTCCCTTCTATTGGATAGGATTCTACTTATGCATTTTAGGCACCTCAATCTCTGTCAAAGGTTGTCCTTCCCTGTGTCCAGCCAGCAGCCTCCTCCAAAGCCTCCCTGGTGTTACTGCTGAGCCGCAAGGAGAAGGCCCCATGGCGCCCATCCCTCCAGCTGTGACAGTCTCAATGGTGCTGTGTTCCTTGGAGTGGCCCCATATCTGGGGGCTCCAGCCTCCCCAGGGAATGTTCCCAATCAGCGCCAGGGCCCTCATTGCTGCATTCACATGAGGCAGGCTGTGCATCTGGCCTTTCCATCAGCCTGCCTGCGTGGAATTCCTTCCAGAACTTGTGCAACAAAGGACTCTGGTCCTTGGGAACTCCTGGCAACTTCAGGACCAAGTATATTTTTATTTTCTACATTGGAAACAGAGAATCTTGGTGCCTGCATCATTCCTGAAATGTAAGAGGTTGTTGAGCATTTTGTCTTCCATCTAACAGCATTTTTGTCTTTATTTCTAATCATTGAAATTTTACTACTTCACTTCTTGCCCGTCATCTCAGATCTTCCAAAAACAAGGTGGGATAGCCGCAGATGAGCAGATTTGCCTCTTGAATGGCTGCTGGGCACCAGGCTGAGTTCTTGAGAGCTAAGAAGAGATCTCTGTGACAAAAACAGCTTCCAACAATGATAAGTGACCTTGATCCTCAGGACAGTGACTGACACCCACTGAGCCTGGAGGAGGCCTCTGTCAGCAGCTGGACTGGATCTGAGGCATGATGGAGCCTTGGGCAGGAGGCCACATCGGCCTGCCTGTGGGTTCTGTGCTCACAGCAAGAGGAGTGAAAGACCAGACCCATGTCCCGGAACATGCTGTGTTCAGCTTTCCAGACCCGTGACTCCGGCCTTGGCAGGTGGTGGTGAAGTGCTTGAGGAGGGAAAGCTCCATAGCAACTCTGTCCAGATTTGCCCAGGCAGGGGCCTCAAAGGAACTCTTGGTAAATGGAGAACACCCAGAGAAAAGCTCAGGGAGCGCCAGCACTCTCTGCCCATCTTTTTGGGACAATCAAAAGTCCCTGATTATGAACTCATGAACTAAAATCCATCCACTCACTATCCTAGTCTTGGTTGTCTGTCTCAGGATCTGGAGAACCAACCTAGCCTGCTTTCCTGACCACAGGGACTGAGTTGGTGTCAGGGACCCTCTTCGTGAAGGTTCAAGCCTCACAAGTAAACGATATGTATATATGAGTGTGCTTATTAAAATCCAAATGTGGGCAGAGTTGGAGACCCCAGAAGCAAACAGATGAGGCCCGTTGGAAGACTGTGTGACCATTAGATCACACATTTCCTGGTTCATTTGTTCAGTCTGGCACAAAAGTCAGGGGTGTAAGGGGTCGACCCTGCCTGGGGAGCATTGGGCAGACTCTGAAGCAAGTGTTCAGCTCTTAGTCACAGCTTCATACATGCAAACGGGTGGTGTTGATGACATTACCCAGAGGGCTCCCGTCGACCCTCATCCCATCCTGTTACAAAACCATTATTAATTATTCTCCATAGATGTAGAAAGGACAGAATGACCAAGATATGGTGCTCACTGCTTACATTCTGTGCTTGCCCACTTGAAAATCCACTCACAAACGAGACTTCCTGTCCACTCTCTTTTGTCCACCAACTAACCCGATTTCCAGTAGGGTGGCCACCTGGCAATAGTTTGGACTGGTGAGTGTCCCATGAGGCTTCATGTGCCCAGTTAACCTTCGCTGTGAGGTAATAAGGGGTGGAGACCCAACGGTGGTGTACAGAGGAGGCCTGTGGGAAGGGTCAAAGGTTAGATAAAATAAAACAAGCAAGGGGCACTCCCTGTAATCCTAGCTACTTGGGAGGCTGAAGCAGGAGGATTTTGAGTTTGAGACCAGCCCGAGCAATTTAGGAAGACTCTGTCTCAATATCAATCAATCATTAGATAGGGTCATGAGGGTGTGGATCCCAGGATTGGATCCAGCTAGAGACAGCGACCAGAAGGCACTCAAGTACATACTTGTGTACCTTGTCTCTTCACATGATGCCTTGCCAGCAGGAAGACCACCAGCTTTGGACCTCTAGAACCATGACCCAAACCTTTTCTCTGCAGTTTACTCAGGTACTAATTAACATGATGTGGCTATTTCAGTCTAAAGTGAGTAAAATTAACTATAGTTAGAATTCAACCTACATGTGACAACTGGACAGAATAGACAGAGACAGTGTCCAGGTTTGCAGTCAGCTCTGCAGGGCAACACCGGCCTGGAGCCAGGAGCATGCACACTAAGGCCCAGCCCTGATTTCGTGGAGGGTGGTATCTCCTTTGCTCTCAGTAATTCCCAGAAGACAAAGTGGAGTGTGAACGTAGGAGCCCAGACCCTCGCTGCAGGATGCGGGCGCACTTCTCCCAGCTCAAAGTTCTCTAGAGCATGTATCCCAGCACAGACATGGAATGTGGCAGGAGCTGGGCCAAGGTCTTCTGGTAACTTCTCCAATTCCTGTTGAACTCTGGGCATTGTGATCACACAGCCCTGGAGAGCTAGTGCCCCAGGCTTGTGTGTGACTGCTCCTCCCTGCCCAGCTGCCTGGCTTCCGCTCTCACGGAGACCAGGGGCAAACTCAAGACAGATGCCATCCTAGGTATGTGCACACATCAGCAGCACAGCTCCCATCTACTGATTTCCTTCAGGGTGAGCAAGTCCCAGTAAGATCTTACCCTTCAGGATAAGGTGATCCATAATTAGATTTATGTGCAAATTCTTAGAATTTCCCCGTGTTTTACACTTTTATAATCTGAACTTAGTTAGCTTTTTTTTTTAAAGGACATATTCACGGGAAGGAATGTTTCCTTTCATCTTATTTTTCGTTTATTTATTCTTCATTTTAACTAAAAATGAGAAATTACTTTTTTTTTAAAGAATGAAAGACTATTGAGGAGAGGCTTTCCTTATAAAAACAAAACTAGATGGTAATGATCAAAAAAGATGCGGTGAGGGTGCGGAGAAACTGCAGCATTGACACACTGTGTGGCTATCAGTGTGCAGCAGCTTAGGAAGGCAGCGGAGACCAGTGATTCCACCTATATGTACTGAGGGAAACAGAAACCTGCACACAGAAGCCTATGCACATAGCCAAGAAGTGAAGGTGGCTCAGATATCTGTGAGCTGTGGAGTGGGTGTGCCAGGAGTGTCTACCAGGCAAGGGGACCAGGCTTTTATACTCCCTACCGCATCCTCCAGGACACTGCAGTGGGGAGGCCAGGCACAGAGGGCCACAGGCCACATGGCTCCCCTGACAGGAAGTGTCCAGGACACACAAAGCCACTCGGACAGACAGTAGGTTGTGTGGCCACAACAGGGAGGAAGCCATTGGCAGGAGATGGGTCTGGTTACAGGGCATGGGCATCTTTCTGTCAGCATATTAAACGCCACAGAATTGTATTAGATATGGCTGGGTTATACAGTCTTGGAACTACATCTCAAAAAAGCTATTTTTAAAAACTGAATTTAAAAACTCATACATGTCAGAAAACTAGAAACCAGCATTAACATTTTAGGATATACGCTCTTAGGGTGTTTTTTCTTAAAGATATAGTTATAAAACAAATATAGATAGGTAGATAATTTAAAATAAAAGTGGGATTGTGTTATAAGTCCTGATACAGAGCTAGTGTTTCCCTTAACATCAGGCCACAGGCCTGTCTACACGAAGCAAATAGAAGCAAATAAAACACGAGCAGTTACACCACTCCGAGACACAGGAAGCCACCCCTGGGTTTCACACCCTGAATGGCCACACCCTTCCAGAATCCAGCTAGCAGCAACACTAGAGGGGACACTCTCAGATACAGCCTCTGCCACAGCCTGGCTATTCCCTTAGGATATTTTCCCACAAGTGGGAAAAGTAGAGTTCACATCTGAGGCTTTGGGGACAATCTACAGAATCTGCAGAGAGCCTCATACCCACCACACTGAGGCTTAAAGAATACACTCAAACTTTACTAACCTGATGGGAAGAGAGGGAAGAGGGAAGAAAATCTGCCTGGTGTGGCCTGCTGAGAGCACTGATGAGGCTGAGTATGCCACAACTTTATGAGCTTTGAAAACTCACTTTCTCCTAAATTCTTTGGCCCAACGCCCTTCTGTTCTCAGAGCATTAATACACTGGAGACTTTTAAAGCTGTGTTGCAACGGAAGAGGCAAACAAGTAATGCATGGCATAGGGTTCTTTTTGTGTTTTTTTGTTTTTTTTTTAAAAAACACTATGATTTGTGGGCAGCTCTGTGCTCTGGGCAAGTATATACACGCTATCCAACTCCAGCTTCTACAGTGGCCACCTGCCCACCTGCAGTCAGGCCACAGCAGCTTTAGCCCTGGTACCTCTGGGTGGGTTGGCTGCCACCCATACTCAGGACCCACAACTGGGGTGAGCAGGATATGGCCAGGCAGGACCACCAGGTCGTGGATGCCACACAACTGATCTCTCTCCTTCTTGACCAAGAACCAGGCCAGAGGCAGAAGGACCCAGGCCTTGCCACCCCCAGGCAATAGCCTGGGCCCACGACACCCCCGTGGCTTCCGTCTGGGCTTTCCCTCCTCAACAGGAAAGAGCCAAGCATGAGGACATTCCTCCATGTGGGTCTCCTCCAACCACTGTGCAGACAAAGCCTCCTTTCTAGAGAACTCAAAGGGACACACAGCCCAGGCGCCTCCTCTTCCCATTAGAAGCTTAGCCTTGGGGCATCTCCTGCACAGCCTGGCTTTGTCCTGGCCGTGCCATCCCCTGGGTCATCACAGCCAGATGAGAGATTAGTGCTGGCAGGGTGGCCCCCTGGCGCCTGTGGGCTCCAGAACAAAGATGGGTAGGCTGAGAAGGGCTGGACTGCATCAGCACCACAGCTGGGGAAAGGAAGTTCTGTGTCCCGCAGCCTAGGGTCTAGGGTGCCCAGCTCCTCTCAGTGAGAAGGGAGAACTGCAAGACATTCACATGAAATTGCACAGAATCAAACTTTCTTAAGGAAAAAGAAACTCACAGGAAACCATGGACCTCTGAGTGGCGCCTCTGGCAGGACCCCTCCCCTCCTCTCCCTTCTCTACCCTTTTTCCTCCCTTCCCCTCTCGTAGCCAAGAAGGACTCAGCAGATGCTCCACCCCGGGCTTCACAAGGGCCTCACTTGGGACCCACGGAGAAACCACCAACTTCTTGAGTCACTTCCCGACATCTGCTGTGGTGGTGGGGGGGGCACTGCTGCCCCACCCTGCCCTGTTCTACCCCTAGGTTCTGAGGACACAGACCACGTGCTGGTCAAATGATAGGGGCAACTCCCCAGCCTTGTCCTCCCTTTCCGAGCATCTGGGGCAGGGCAGGGGACAGTGGGGCTGGGAGATGGGGCCAGAGGAGAGGGTGCTGGCAAAGAACATGGAAGGCCACATGGAGCCCATGTGGGAGTTCCTGTGTCTTGTGCCTGAGGAGCCACAGAGAAGGCCATGCTGAGGCCCGTGCTGGGGCTTGGACATGGGGCAGTCGCTGGCTGCCAAGCAGGCAAGAAACAGTTTCTCAGGGGACACCAACCTGTCTCAGGGGCTCCAAGCTCAGCTAATGAGATGTACATGTGGTTAAATCATTAATTGGCAGCTGAATGAAAATTTCATTAAAGCAAAACTGTGCTCAAATGTCCCCAGGAGATGGGCTGGAGACGGATGAAGTGCTAGGCTTGGAGGAGTCCCATGGTGCCCCTGGAGGTCCCAGTGAGGGCTCCAATAGTGCAACCTGCACACCCACTCAGGGACTCACAAGGGGGACCCAGGGGCCCCTTGGGTCTGGTCTGGCTTCCCCCATAGTGCTCTTCACCCTCAGTGGAGCCCTGGGTTCCGAGCCCAGCCCTGGCTCTTCTCACGGCTGCTTACTGCAGACAGTGCTGGAGCTGAGCCAGGTGCTGCCTGGAGTCCTCCAGCCATCCAAAAAGAAAGATGTGAGAAATAGTGGGGTTACTACCAATCCCCTGCAGACCTGAGGACATGGCATAGAAGCTTCAGGGTGGAGGTAAGCCAAAAGCTGAGGCAGTGTGGCCCTGGGTAGGTGGGGGGAGCTGGTTTCCTTCGCTGGCCCATGGTCACAGCCCCACACCCCAGGGCCTCTGCAGGAGGCCAAGAGTTCCTTGGGTCTGTTCTAGATGCAGGCGGGGCTGTCTACTTGAAATGCCAGCACACAGAGGTGCAAATTCTCAAACCCAACAGCAGCCTGGTGAGAAAGGCAGACACGCAGGCGGGTCTCACTTGGGTCTTGTTGCAGTTTTGCACACCAGGCACAGCAGGGTGAGGGGCGCTATGGGGGTGCTTCCCTGTCTGCCCTCCAGGCCAATGCCAAGAGGCACCGCCACCTTGCTACTGCCAGAAACTGTTCTTGTGAACTCTGAGCAAAGCACAGATCCTAGGTTCCCTCTCATCCCTTGCTGTTTCCTCCTGCTCACCTTGCCCATGCCCCGGGGATAAGGTTAAGAATCAGACTGGATCTGGTGAGGCCCAGCCATGATGCTCCAAGTTGCCGGGATGAGGACCCCAGGAGAAATACAGCCTCCAGACACTGCTAACTGCACAGCCAACACTCGAGCAAGGACATGGTCATCAGCACAGCCCTGGGCAGAAGAGCTTCATCCCCGAGGCCAGCCCCTAGCCCCCACTGTGAGAGAGAGGCTGCCAGGATCGGGGAGAACAGCTCCCTTGTGTCTCTAGTCCCTCCCCCCAGCTTCCTGCCACAATGGAGATAGGAGGAACTCCACACACTCGACACTAGGAGCCCTGCCCAGCTGTGGTGACACACTTCGTAACACTTGCGGCAAAGAAGTGAACAGTGGCTCACAGTTCATCGACCTCTGAGAGACCCCGTACTGACACAGGTCAACTCCTGGAACTTGAAAAAGAACCCAGAGATCTTCTGGCTGGATAAGAGGCTCAAGCAGGACAGGGACATCAGCAGCCAGGCAGAAGTGGCTGTCTGACCTGCTTCAGGTCATTAGAAAACCCAGGACCTCAGTCTGCTCAGGTCAACCTAAAAATTCCAAAGCTATCCCTCAGACTTAGGGAAAGGCAGCAGCCAGAGGGCTGAAGCCCTTGCAGCTCCACAAGTCACTGGACCTTGGTGCCCCAGATGGTCCACCCTCACAAGGGTGGCAAGCAGCTCTGCACTGCAGAGCACCACTTGTGCTGTGGTTACACCTAGAGGCCTTGCACGATTGTAGGCGGTTTGGGAGGAAAGGGATCATGGGCCACTGTACTCAATGAATCTAGAGCTAAACGTGATGTTAGGAGGTGGGGGTCTGGTCAGAAGAGGTAGTACAGGGAGAGTGATGGAGGGGCTATCTCCCTCCAGCTCCTTCCTTCCATCTCTGCTATCTGGCTACTGTAACCGGAACAGCTTTCCTCTGCAGAAGACTTCCACCATGCTTGGGACTCCACTTTTGCCTGGAGCCAGCAGATTGTATATGGACTGAAACTTCTAAAATGTGAGCTGAAATAAACCCCTCCTCCTGTAAGCATGTCAGGTATTTTGTTCCAGCAATGGGGCCAGTGACATAAGCCATTTAAGACACATGCATAAGCCATTTCTAGTTATGAAGCAATGCCTTAAGCATTTGGTCACCTTGCATGCACCAGGATGCATCCACTCTCAAGAAACCAGAGATGAAGAAGCAAGGCCAGGGAAGACCAAGCAGTTTAGGAGAGGCCCTCTTGCTCACCATGGCCACTCTCCTCCCCATCCTTGCACTGCAGCAAGTATCAGTTGGGCACATTTGGAGCCAGCAAGAAATGTCACAAGTAGCCCTGTGCCAGAAACAAAAGTAAGTAACAAATACATCAATGAAAAACATGCATAGGATGAATACAACATGAAGCCAATTCACCCTTCTTGTGAGCTGCACAAACCATGCGATGCCCAGGAAGAGAGAAGCCAATTCACCCTTCCCACGAGTTGACTGGCACATGGGTTGAGAATCAAGAACACTGCATCCAACCCATAAGCAACCGGCTGCTCTGGAAGACATGTGACGTGATAGCAACTGAGGTAAAAAAACAATTAATGAGGTTGATGGTCTGAGCATCTATTAGAAGGATAACAGCATGCAATATAGCAAATATGGGGGATTTCTTTCTGTCTTGTTTTTGAACTCCAATATTGTTCTCACTCTTTTGTTCTGTTCTGATTTATTGTTTTGTTTTATCCAATGTTCTGTTTTGATTGGTATTATTCTGTTTTGTCTTTATTTGATTTTACTATCTCTGATGGTACAGACAGCTTCTCGAGAAGATAACAGATATATTATGGAAGCCATTGTTGATCTCCTCTTATCCCGTTTTGAAGTTTTGTACCACTTTCACTGTTTTGTTTTGATTGACCTTATTCTTCTTCATTTTGTTAGGTTTTATTCCTCTTTAAAAAATAAAACCATGCATAGATTTTTAATATCTACTTTACAGTTTCCAGAAAAATCCTCCTCACAAGACCCACCAACAAAAACATCTATTGTAAGAAAGATTATGATGACCAAAAAAGAGGCTTTCTGAGAAATTACTGTGATAAGCTTCAATCTCAGTGATGCTCCATGCTCCAGTGGGTGCTGGCTACTGGCAAAACTAGTTCAATTGGGGCCAGTCACAGTTTAGCCAGGCATGAGGAGCAACACAGAGCAGACACATTAGAGAAATCTGAAGGAGCTGCCTCAGGACCTACTGCCTTCTGATAGGTCCTCAGGGACAATAGTGCCCAATGGGGTGACACAAAGAGCAAGGCCCCAGCAGAAACCTGCGGGCTAGATCCCCGGCAGCCACTGAGGGACAGAGACTCACCTGGACCATCCCATGTGAAGAGGATGGATTCCCTAGGGCAGTGGGAGAGACACACATGTTGTTTTTATTTAAGACAAAAGATGTTAATGCATGAGTTGCTTTTTCTAAACTAAACCTCAGTCTTCAGGTTTAATTGTGGTGCAGGCACTTTGTGATAAATAAGTGAGTTTGGGGTTACAGTTTGGCACTTATCTCTAAAAGGTTCCTTATCATTGCCCTAGGCTTGCTAGAGCTGAGAGGAGGGAATCCCTGCCTCGGTCACCAGAGTGCTAAGAGAAGAGGTTCTGTATTTCCACAAATACGAAAGTTCTGGCCTTTCAGAGGCATCCACTTGTGATAGATTATTCTTAAACTTTATATTGGGAAATTAGGGTGAATATAAACCTTAGAAGTGAGAATATGAAAGATCATCTAATCGTTTCAAAGTCAGTTTTTTCTAAATCGACAGGGTGGTTTTTTTTGTAGTAGACTCTGAGATAATAAACAGCCTACCCAACCACCAACTTCTTCCTGAATAACCCCTGCCTTTCAGAAAAATTTTGGAAGTCTCAAGATCTTTCTTGTTTAGGCATTTCTACTACACAAAACTTCTGCTTTCTAAGCAGTTTACATCTTTTGGTATGACCAAAAAGAAATCCTGGTGTCATTGACTCTGTTGCTCCTCTTTTTATTTTTATTTTTTGGTACCGGGGATCGAACTCATAACCTCGCGCTTGCCAGGCAGGTGCTTAAGCCACTGAGCTAAATCCCTGGCCCTCTGTTGCTCCTTTTGATACCAAACATGAACTGTATCCACGAGGATGGCTTAGCTCAGAGGTTCTGGCCATGTCCCACATATCCAAAACAGGATCACACCCATCCTGGGTGCAGTACAAACCTCCACTACCCGCAGCTCAAGGTTTGTCTTTGTTATTTTACTTTTTAGCTTCTAGTTTACTATAAGAAAACACATATGAGTAAAAGAACAAACTAGTCTTGCACAATTACACTCCCAGAAATCATTAGCAGTGGATGTCAGTGTCTATGTATTCTTGACCATTTCTGGGGCAAGATAATCTGGGAGGAGACCTGACTCCTTCTTCACAGTGGGATGGGGCATTGGCTCTGTGGCTGCTCCTGACTGAGTGGGACCTGGTCCACATGCTGGATGCTGTGGGGAGGTGGGTGATGTCATTGTCACATCAAAAAAGCATTTCCAAGGACAAAACATATCCCACTTTTTATATGACCACAAAGAGACAAAGACTATCTCTGGAATGTCCCTCCAATGACCAGATGGACCTAGCTTGGGCTGTTGGGTGTCACATGACTGCAGTTTGCTTCTTTTGGCTGGACCTGAAGATCTCCCCTCCGTCCCCAGTGCTTCCTCCAGAAGCATCCTGGGATGAATGTCACCCAGTTAGACGAACGTGGCCTCCTGAGAGCTGCTTCCTGAGCACAGCCCTTAATGACCCCAGGGCCTGGTGTGTGGGTAGGACTCATGGGCTCACAGACAGGTGGGGAGAGAGTCGTCTCTCAGATGTTCCTCTTAGGATGCAGAAACCTTGCCCACATCACTTTCTTGGAGAAGGGAAAGGGGTGGGGATAGGGGTTGTTTTCAGATCGCAACCTCCTGACTGCTATTCCATAATGAGAGTAGGGAAAGGGAAGGAGATGCTTCCATGAAGCAGCTCAGCCACCCACAGGTGCTGGGCCTCCAGCCCTGGTCCCATGCATCGGGGAAACATGGACACAGATGACTTTCTGTGAACAAAGGAGGGAAGAAGAGGCTGTCTCCTCACTCTCCTGTTTCTGTGTGGCTCTCTACTGAGTCCTAGATGAGACAGCTGCATGGTGATGACTTTGGCATGTTTCCACAGAGTAGACCAAGCTGCTGTGGGGCAGACACGCAAGTTCACCAACCCACTCTTCCCAGTCCAGATGTGACAATGTGGTGCCTCTGCCTCCTGCAGCGACATTGCCAAGCAACTAGCAAGTCCCAAGGTAACTCTGACCTGGAAGCAGTCTGCAGGAAGGGTTTGAGGTCAGCTCCCAAAGTTGGCACCAGGACACAGCACAAGCAGACACAGACACCTCATTCTGGAGCCAAACATCCATGGGCTGGGCACTTGCACAGGCAGCTCTGCCAGAAGACTTGTGCTCTGTGCTCAGCGTCATCTCATCCAAGGCCACTCAGGAACTTGAGCTGTAGGCCAGCTCCACCCTGAGGCTGCCCCATGCCTCGCCTGTCCCTCCCGGGACTCCCATAAGCCCTGTATTGTCACCCTGCAGCCTCCAACCCTGTAACATCGGTCTTGCCGAGATGTATCTCAGTATTTGCTCAGTTTTCCATTCAGCTTTGCCTACTCAGCTATTAAATTCATTCACTGACTTTTTCATGTAAATCCCTGTTCATTTCTAGAAATTCTATTCTTTTTCAAGGTTTGTCATTGAGTTTTACCCTGCACATATTTTCTGTTTTGTCTCCTGCTACTTTAGACACATGGCATTTAGTCAGTTGACAATGCCAGAAGCTGCCAGGTGCCCCCCCACCGGCACAGCTGCTGGATACCTCCTCTTTTGCACTTTGAGTCCTTTCTTCCCTCAGCCCATCTTTTTGGAACTTTATGTATGAAAATCCTTTGAGACCTGCACCAGAGATGGGGGTTTGCTCTGAGTCCCATTGTGGTCTCAGGGATGGAGACTCTAGGACACAGGCGCAAGCTCAGTTATGCCCGCAAACACCAGGCTCAGACAGCACTGTACGTGCTGGCTTCTTTGTGGGTGGGAATAGTGTGCCACTGGTCCTCATACTACGGCACGGAGCTCCAGGTCTCAATCCACAGCTCACCACGCACGAGCTGCATGCCTCAGTACAGGGACCTCACATACCCAAGCCCTCAGCTAAACGCCCCTGCCAAGCAGGTGAGTAAACTAATGAGCAGTGACAGCAAGTTCACTAATGCTGCAGGAAGCAAGAACGTCTGTGAGCAGCTCTGAGGGTTGCTTCTCATGACAGCACTGAGGGCTCCCCATGGCTGCCGACCTGTTGAGGGATGGCACCTTCGCCCCGCTTTCAGCCCCCTTTCTTGCTCAGGAAGTAGTTTCTAGCGACTCAAACCAGAAACAGAGATCTGTCTGAACCTGTCTAGATGTCTGGGAGACAATGGGTCCCTATATCTCAGCCTCACTGCCAGAAGGTCCCAGGTGGAGTCCCGCTTCCTACAAATTCTAAGTTGCAGTCTGGAGAGGACCGGCCTCACAGAGGCTCCCCAGGTTTACCACTGGCAAATTTCTAACATTACACTGCTAAGTACAGAAAGGAAACTTCTCAGGTGAAGCTACCAGATAACTCACAAGGCACAATGGTGCTTCCTTTTTCTTAGGTAGCAATTATCATCCCCAGAATCGTCCTTATTGTCAAACCACAAGACACTCTTTAAAATAGACTTGACTCCTGGCAAAGTCCCTCGGCCTCTTGGCCTCTTATACAGGTACCCCAAAGGATCGGAGTGCACCCCAGCAGAACACAAACAGTCTGATCATCAGCCTGCACATTGCAGCCATGGTGCCAATAGAGGAGACTGAGTCTCCAGAAGACTGGCACCCTCTAAAAACACAGCTAATTAAATCATCAAGCACAGTGTCTGTTCCCACACAGAGACAGCAACATGCAAGGATATAATTCAACTGCTAAAAGTGTTTTCAAATCAAAATAGCTGTTCTGAAACCACACAACCCATAATTCCAGACCCGGGTAGGGCTGCTCCAGGATTAGCTTCAGCATGCAGAACCCCGGGAGGCCAGTTCCATCCAGGTGACAGCCCCATGCCCACCACCCTGACAGGACAGCTGGCCACCCCCAATCTTTGCTTTGTCTTCTCTTCCCACTGCCACCAGCTGCTGTGGCCCTAAGGTACTGGCATTCCTGTCCCCGTCCCTGCAGGCACAGTCCACCCACTGGCATCTGGTCTGTTAGAAAGGATGCCAGTACAGAGACCACCACTGCATCCCATGGTTCCAGCTGGTAGGAAACAGGGCTGAGGTCCCGTGTGCACAGCAAGCTCACCTGTGCTAAGACCTGTTGCTGGATGTTGTCCAGGAAAACTCCTCTCTTCCTCAAGTGGACCACTGTTCCTAGGATCCTGTTATAGCTTATATCCAGATGTCTCCCAAAGCCTCATTCACCCATAAGTGGGGCTTTGGGAGGCAACTGAATGACAGGGATGTGGTACTCATCATTGGACTGGCCCACCAGTGAGTTTACAACTGACTGTGATGTTGGGAAGAGGAGCCTGATGGAGGAGATGGTCACTGGGGTGTGGTCTGGAAAGGTCTCTGTCCCTCACTCCTTTCATGACCTTCTCTCTTCTTCCTGCTGCCATGCCATGTGCAACTCTCCCCTGCAATGCCTTTCTGCCATGCTGCCTTGCCTTGGAGCCAGCTGTCTGTGAACTGAAACCTCTAGAAACTTTGTGAGTCAAAATAAACTTCTCCTTTGCATTTTGGGTGTCAGGTATTGTGTCTCAGTGAGGAGAAAGTAACTAAAACAGGTTCTCAAATCAGCTAGCAGTTATCCCAATGCCCCACTTGGGTAAGAAAAATGTGAAAGAAGATGAAAAATGTTCCAAAATTCTTTCTCTCCTGCAGCTCCCACTCACCCACTGACCACCAGGGCACTTCACTGCTGGGGTGGGAGGATTGGCATCCTGGGCCTCCAGGGTCCTGGACACCAGGAGCCCCACAAGCATTGGCCCTTGGTCAGAGGCACAACAAGGCTGCCCACCAGCAAGCCCCAAGAATATCTCCACCTCCTTGCTGAGGACCCCTTGCCAGCACAAGATGGGGAATCAAGGCAGCACTAAGCAAAGCAATGATGATATTACCTGAGTGACTTCTCCACGATCTTGGTCCTGAAGACCTCCTCCTGGTCCAGGTTCACGGTGCAGTAGCAGTCCCTCATCTTGGTTGGCCCTGGGTAGGAGGGAAGATTTTTGGCTTCACCTAAAAAGTGCATAAGACATAGATCAACTTAGCACAAAGACACTTGGTGCCTGTGCCAACCCACAGAGCAAGTGTGACCTGCGTTTTCACCACGGCCCTGCCACATTTGGGTCCAGCTAACCACAAGTACATTTCCATGTAAAAGATTTACTTGGAGAAAGGCCTTGCTTCTACCATACACGCTCATTGCTCTCCGAGTCTTGGCTTTCTATACACAAGTCAAAACACCGAGGGAAAGTCATCTGTCCCACTGATGTGTGAGGTGACATACACAAGCTTGAAGTGGATGGTGAAAGCAGGAAGTACACCATGTTGGAACTAAGCATTGTTTGTTTCATTTCACCCACATTAGCCCCTTTTTGAAAACATTTTAGTTGTGGCAAAACACACACTTGCCCCAAATACACTGAGTATGCGGTTAGTTCAGTGGTGTCAGGCCCTTGCATTCTGCAGCTGTCTCCACCCACTCACGCAGGATCAACCCTTCCAGCTTTGTACCCCTTCATGGGACCACCCCCTGCACAGCTCCAGCACCGCCTGCCTGCCTTGTCTCTGTGACACGGATGGCTCCAGAGCAAATGTGAGCCGAACTCTGTGCACTTGCTCTTTGGGGCAGACTGGTTCCCACTTAGTACGCTGCACTGTGTTGCAGCAGCAGCAGCAGCAGCACTACCACCCTGTCAGCCTGGGGGCAAAGTCTTGGGAAGTGGCTGCACTTTTAGGTAGGGCCTGGTGGGAGGGCCTGTCCTTTAGTCACTGGGCCCTCAAAGAGGACTGTGGGAGCCCAGCCTGACCTCCCTCTTCTGCTTCCTGTCCACAAGCAGGCAGCCTGCTCTACTGCACATACTAGTATCGCCCTGTAAGGCCCAGAACAGCAAGTCTCTGGTCCTGTAAACCCAAATGAACCTCTCTTTATAAGTTAATTGCCACAGAATTTCATTACAGTAATGGAGAGTTGACTAATACAGTGTGTCAGGATTTCCTTCCTTTCCAGGCTGAATGATATCCCAAGTTTGGATAGACCACATTTTGTTTACCCTATCAAGTGTCTTTCCATTTTGAATTTAATTTTATAGTTTTAGGTCAACACTGGAGCCATAAACAGGGAGAAGAGCTCTCACTGACAGAATTAGATGATAAATTCCAGGAACTTTCAGCACAGAGCAATTTACCCACTAGGAAAAGTCCAGAAGAAGAGCACGATAAGGTTTGCATCTTCTCTCCCACAGGTCCTGCCTCCCCATGATGCCCCACGAAGCATCAAAACACACTAGGGAAAACAAAGGCAGAACATGCTGGTCCCATCGCACCCATGGGCACCCGTTTCCTTTTGCTAGAGAAGAGTCAGTGCCTGGCCTACAACATGGTTCAGGGCCTACAACATGGTTCAGGGCAAGAGTAGGGGGACAGGGATGGAGAGTGGTGGGTACATTCCTTTTTATCATTTTTCCTAAAAAAATTTTTTTACTTATATACATTTCAATGGCACTGTTCAGTAGCATCAGGTTGTATGGGAAAAAACTTCCAACCAGCAGAGTTAGAGATCAAAACCCAAGTCTCTACAGACCCCAACACTCCCAGAACTGGCAGGGTGCCCCATAGTCCTTCAGGCTGGTGTCATGGCTCTAAACAACAACTTACTGTGCTGAGCTTGTCCTCTGTCCCCAGAACACCACCTGTGGACTCCTGTGTGGAGAAGGAGGGCTGGGTTTCCATCACCACCCCTCTGTCATTAGGAGCTAGCACATTGTCTGGGGCTGAACCTGCCCTCTCTTAACTATCTATCACTGTCCTATTTCTTGATAAGTCAATTCTGTATATTTCAACCTCACAAACTTTCATTTATAACATCAACATTAGGAAGTAATTTGCTGCTGCACCAAGTGCTTAACAGGCCCCAGGGCCTCAGGACACCACTGTGGTCCCTGGCATCTAAGTGTCTGGTCACCTTATATCACTGTGCAGCCCTAGCCTGGTCACTTCTAGTCTGGTACTCTGGAGGCTTGTGCTCCAAAGGGCTGCTCTGTCCAAAGCCTAAAGTTTTCATAAAATCATCTCTGATTTTTGCTGGTGCTCCCCTCACACTCTTCCTAGGACTTCAAGAATCAGTGTGGCAGGAACTGGTCAGTGTGACGAGGACACTGCGTACTCCCATGTGCATGGTACATCTCTGTGAAGCTTCTAATGTTCCCTCTGTAGAAAGAAGATGGCCACCTTGGTACAGACAGGGACTCCTTCCTGCCCTGCCCTGCTCTCTGCAGGCAGAAGTAGAAACAGTTTGACTGCAGCCAGTAATATAGGGACCCCAGCAAAGGCCCGGGACCTCTATGTCCAGACAGGTAGGGTTCCCTGTGGGGTGTGTTCATCACAGCATCTCTGTTCCTTTTCTCACAACTGACAGGGACTGCAGTGCCACATGAGGGACAGGCCAAAGACTCTGGGGTCTTGGGACTAAAAGATTCAGACATGGTTCTCAATAGTGGAAGGAGGTACTCTTCAAATCATAGCCTGACATAGGACTACCATCCAAAATACTTTAAAAGACTCCTCCAAGCCAACCACAAAATGACAGCCCATTATAAAGCAGCTGCAGGACCTGCATAGATATTTGTCCAAAGAACATATATGAAAGGCCAAGATAGTGACACATTTTGAAACTGCAAATCAGAACCAGAAGATGTACTTCATACGCATTAGTAAGAGCTACAGTGCAAAAGAAAACAAGTGTTGAGGATGTAGAGAAAATGGAATATTTTTAAATTACTGGTGGGAATGTAAACACAGGTTTCTCACTAGATTAAACACAGAATTACTATAGGATCTTCTAATGCCACCTACTCCAAAAGTTGAAAACAAGTGTTAAATCAAAAATGTGTATGTGCTCATGACAGCCAACAAGTGGGAACAGCCCAGGTGCCATGGCTGCATGAACTGATAAATGCAGGAGTACCAGGTTGTCGAGATGGGTCAGATGCAGTTCCTTATGGGAAACAAAGTATTCAGAGAGGATTAAAAAGTTTTGCATCTAGAAAGAGCTGATGGTTGCACAATATGATAAGTGCATTAGATGCCACTGAATTATAAACTTTAAAACTGCTAAAATGGTGAATGTTATAGCATATGCATTATACAACGGTTCTTTCTTATTTAAAGATGGTCATTTGGGGTTTGAAAGAGGCAAACTCTGGCAAAGTGACTTTAACACAGAGCACATACTCCACCACTTATGGATCTAGAACAAGTCTAGTGAACATTTCTTTTGGAATTTTGCTATTTTTAGTTATTTTTCACTTCTGTACTTTTGTGGGGTATTAATGGTTTATATCTAGATGTTCCTGAAAGCCTCATGCACTCACAGGGGGAGCTTTTGGAAGGTGACTGGAGTATAGAGGCATCATAGCTAAATGCGATGTTAGATTAGACTCAGGGGCCTGTTTGGCTGGGTCACTAGGGATGTGGTCTGGAAGGGTTTATCTCCCTTCCCACTCCTTCCCTGAACAGTCCTCCTTTTCCAGGCCTTTCCGTCACGCCTCCGTATGGACTGAAGCCTCTATGAACCTGAGCCAAATCTGAGCCAAAATAAATCTTTCTTCCTTTCAGTTGCAGCTGTCAGATATTTTGTCTTAACAGTGACAAAACAACTAATACATGGGCTATGTGTAACTCACCTCAGTGGAGTCTCATGCATGCGCCCAGCTGAATACTTAGGACTGGAACCAGGACACCCCATCTCTAGGGTCCTGCCCTCTCCATCTCGAAACACTTCTGAATTCTGGAGCTGCCTGAACCCCCAAACCTCTTTTTTCTCCAGTACTAGAGGCTGAACTCAGGGCCTTTGTACTGAGCTACATCTCCAACTTGTTTTAAATTTTGAGACAAGTTCTTGCTAAGACACTATATTGCCCAGGCTGAGCTCAAAGTTTCAGTCCTCCTTCCTTGGCCTCCCAGAGGGCTAAAATTATAGGCATATGCCACCATGCCCAGTTCACTTTTGCCAATTTTCACAACAAATGGAACCACACATCAATTATACTTTCATTATAATTTATAAGCTGAAGTAATTTTATAAGAAGTAGCCCTTCATCTGCTTTAATGGTCCATTAGTGAGACTCACTAAAGGAGGGCAGCATAGATACTTGGTCATTGCCTTTTATGTACCTAGTTCTCAGATGATGACTTAGCTCCCTGTCAGGCACAAGTAAATAATATGAGGATTTTTGGTAATTTTGTAATTTTTTTTTATCGAGATATAATTCTCACACCACACAATTCACCCTTTTAAAGTATGCCACTTAACATTTTTCAGTGGCTCACAGAGCCATGTGGACATCACCACTACTGCAGAGTCTATCACCCAGAAAGACACTTGTACCAGCAGCATACACTGCCTCTGTCTACCGTGGCCTCAAAACCTCACATGCACATCTGCCCCTTGGGCAGCTGGCTCTAGACCCCTTGTGCTGGGGTCTGGTATCCTGTGGTCTGTGTACATGGTGGGTTACACAGCACCCACCTACCTCATGGTCACCCTTTATGGCTGAATGACACAAGCACCCACCCACCCAGACCCATGAGCTGCAGACCTCATAACCATGGGGAAGAGACAGGAGATACCACTAGGGCCAGGAATCTTCACAAACTGGGGGCCAGCGGGATACCCAGCCTCTCTGAGCTTCAGTTTCTCCATCTGCCAACCAAGTGGCTAGTCATCAGGCAATCCCCAGGTTTCCTTTCAACCCCCATGCCTGTGTCTGAAATAAATAAGCCAGACACCAGCTGCCTCCCTCTCCAACTCACTGAGGTTAACGTGCTATGTTCTCAGCAGCATTCAACAGGCACTGACACTGACACAAGACACAACCCTTCAGTCCTGAATGCTGACTGATCTTCCTCTCCACACTGGCAAAATCCTCCCACAAGAACGGTCCTGCACCATCAGCATCAAGACCTGGGACACTGCAACTGTGTGAAGGCTGTTTACTCCACAGCAGGCATACCAGGTCTCAGCCCTGGGACACATTCGGTCTGGAGACATTGCTTGGAGCAAGCCTACCTACTGGGGTCTGTAGTGCTGCACCCACCTAGGCCATCAGCATCCCCAAAGAACATCATAAAAGGCGTTCTTCAGCAACTGGGCCTCTGCCCAGCAATCCTGGGAAGGCGCAAGTAAGGTACCTGGGGACAACCAGAGAGACACTGAGGTCCCCATGCGGCCCCAGATACCAAGCAGAGACCCACAGACCTCTTGCCTGCAGTAGAAGGAACAGAGGGGTTGACATTTGATTCAGGAAGCTAAGGGTAGACCCCTGGACCAAACTCCTGGGAGGAATCCAGGGATGGACAACAGGCACAGTGCTTCCAGAGTGGTAGGAGATCCTCATGACATCCTAGAGGCCATGTGACACTTGCTCACTAGCTGCAAAGAGATGGCTAAGCAGAAGTGAGATTGGACACTCCAGTGGTCTCCACTCTGGGGCTGCAGGGGCTGGAGTTAGGGGTTAGGGGATCGGTCTGGGCCCAGACCAGCAAGGCTAAAGAATCAGGTTGGAGACCCTGTAAGCCACAGCATAGGTCAGCCACAACATGTGTACCACGTAGAGACTGCTTTGGATGAGGCCAGTGAGGCTAGCCTGGCCAGTCCCAAAGAGAAAGTAACAGCCCATGTGACATCCAGCCAATCCCACACTGAGCTCAGACCCAGAGGCAGGGGCTCTGTGGGACATTCCAGAAGAGGTGGGCAGAGAGAAACAGAGGAAGGACATGACAGGGAAGGCCTCCACAAAAGTTTGCAGAACACAAGAGCAAAAGCTTGAAGTCCCCTTTGGCAGTGAAGCTATACTCCAGCTTTAGGCTCACACACCTTGAGGAAATTCTGAGTGAAGTCCCCAGGACAGCATCAGACCCTGTGCACATCAGCCTCAAGAAAGCTCCCTACACTGAAGCACAGAGGCAGAACAGTGTTTCCAAACTACTATGTGTGTGGATGCTAAGAATCATGTCTCCTCCATGGTCAGAACACACCCCAGCCTGGTCTGCTCACTCCTGATGCACAGATACACAGTGGAGGAGTGCACGGGCAGGGTCACCTATCCCTGGGTGCACAGGATCACTCAGGCCCTGACCGTTGCTTCTCAGACACATCCCCAAGGACAGCAGTGGCCTCAGCCAGCTCAGAGTGTCCAGGAAGAAAGGATGGAGTGGGCTTTGGAGATGGTCCTCGACCTTCACTGAGCACCATTAAGGAACTGGGAGCAAAAAAGCAGAGACATCTCACGGCCCCAGCCCAGACAACACCTGCCACTTGGCGGTGACCACCACTACCACACACTTGCTATAATAAACATCCACCCTTAGTAAACTTGGGTAGATTATTTCCTTAGAACTAGAATATTGATTTACTCATAGCCTCATAAGAACATATTTTTAGAGCCTTAAAAAAAAAAAACTACGATAGACTTCCAAGAGAGTCTGGGTGCCTCAGCTACTTCCTGCTCACAGCACTGCCAGCAGGCTGGGTGGGCCGCAAAGCCAATGAGCATACAGGCCAAGCCAAAGCACAACTGATTGTGCAGTGGGAGCCAGGTAGGCAGCCATGGGGGTGTCCGAGGCTGCTGTATGTCATGATCATGGTGGCCCCAGCCTCTGGCAAGAGCACTGTGTCATTATATATCATCAAACACTTCGACCTGAAGCACCTCTCCAGCAGGGACCCCCTGTGACAAAACATGCTGCAAAGCACTCTCATTCCAGACAGTGTCAGGAGTCGGCAGGCCCTGTGTGAATGAAAAATCTCACCCAATATAGCCAGCTGTTGGATAGTTTTCCAAGGATACTTCCATAGGCAGAGGGCCTGTGGATAGTTTTCCAAGGATACGTCCACAGGCAGAGGGCCTAGACAGAGCTTATGGAATAGATACAGTGATTAATCTAAATGTGTCTTTTGAGATCAGTAAGCAATGTCTCACTGCTCACTGGACTCATCCAATCCAGTGGCAGTCTACAACACCAAATTCAACCCTCCCCAAACTGTAGGCATTGATTATCTGGCAGGACATCCTCTGATTTAACATGAGGAAGATAAACCAGAGACAGTGATCAAGAGACGCAAGGCTCTTGTAAAGCCCAAACAGAGCCAGTCCTGGAATACTACCAGAAAAAAGGGGTACTGTGTTGGAAACATTCTCTGGAATAGAAACCAAAGCCACTTGGCTGTATGTATATGCTTTCCTACAAATAGAAGTTTCACAAACAAACCAGAAAGCCTCAGTTACTCAATGTGTGAATTCTTTGAAATTGTTTTATTTCTATTTCTTTTATTCTTGGTATTATTAAGGATGTGTCAAATAAATCAGGTACTAAGATCTTTTGAAATTGCCTTGTACATTGTATCCATTTATTTTCTATAGCTGTGCAATTCAGAAACACCAGACATGTTGAAATTTTTTTAAAAAGAGCAAAATTTTTAAAAAGATAGCAAAATTAAATGAGTGATTGGTAATAATATTTCTGTTCAGTATTTGATAAATCAAATTTTCATATTTGTGGTGGATTGATAACTGGTGGTCAACTTTTAATACCAGCTGAACTGAATCAGTGTGGTACTGAGTGTGGATTGAGAGTGAGGATTGTTGCCAAGATAAAAAGAACTGGAGAGGAAGAAGCAGTGTTGTTGGTTCTCTGTGGTGGTGTTGTTTTTCCTGGAGGAACTTGTTGAGCTTCTTTACTGATATGAACTTGACTGTTGTCATCAGAGGAGCTTGGGACCTTGTTGTTGTTGAGAATGGCTGTGGTTCACTTTGGGGGAGCTCTGGACCTTACTTTGGTCATTGCTTCCTGGCTCTGGAAGGCAAGATGGCATGCTGTTCAATCTTCAGGAGAAGCTTGTCACTCTGGCTTCCTGATATGAACTCAGCTGTTCTCATTGTCAGAGGAGCTCGGGACCTCGTTGTCACTGAGGATGACTGTGGCACTTTTCAGGTAAGCCCTGGTCCTCATTTTGAGGACCAGGGCTTCTTGGTTCCAGTGGAGAACCCTCATCTTGCACAGATCCTTCATCCTGCTGCCACAGACTTTCTAGCTTCCACTGCTGACCTCTGGGCTTCCCCAGCACAGATCCATGAAACAGACTTGCATGAGATATTATCATGGGCTCTGGGCCTCCAGGTGACTCACGGGGGACTTTGTCATGGGCTCTAGGTCTTCAGCTGGACTCATGCAGGACGTTGCTGTGGAATCTAGGCCCTCAGCTGGATTCTTTGGGTCTTAGTGTGTGGACAGATTTCCTGCACTCTTTCTTTTGTATTTGATTTTTTGGATGACTATTATAAGTAATACTATAAATTATGTGTCCTATATGTAATTTTTTTCCTTGAAATCCCTGCCTACAATATTTTTCTGGAAAAGTAAAAAAAAAGTCGCACGTCATTTGGAGAAAATATCATGAGGCTTTTGCATCAAGTGATGTCTCCCAATAAAGACATTTTCTAGTCCTGTTGAATATGGTTTTATGAGACACAGTATCAATAAAGTAGTTTCTTGGCATAAAATTACAAAACAACAACAACTGGATTTATAGATCTGTTGCAAGATGCAAATTCACTATTGCCCTTACATTAATAAGCATATAAGCTAGCCACACATGCTGTACTGATTTTGTCACTAGACATATCTTTGATTTACTCAGAATGTACCAATTAGCATATAAGGAATCACTTTGGGTTATTTCCTCTTGAACATACATGTGTGCTGAGGGATATGCTTTATGTCAAGAATGGTATTATCAAATTCTTAGATCGGCACCAACATTAAATTAATTCTCAATGGAAAATACAAAGGCAGGTTTTCAGATGTTATTTAGGTTAAGAAATATAGGATCTACATTTCTTTTTGATCCAAATGCATAATTTGCCTTAAACAACAAATTATAGCACAGAGAAAAAAAACTAGTGGCACTATGTAAAGGAAGCATACTTTGTTATTAAGGAAATTATAAGGAATGCCTGTAGGAGAGTCCCTTGACTTTAATACACCATAATTAATAAACAGGTACAGCAATGAAAAGAATAGACACAACTGGTTAAAAAGGACCAGGAGGCTGCAAACAGTCCTGTTCAATGATCTAACAAAAACTTAGTAATACGGTTATCAATCCAGTGTTTGAATGTCCACTTTGTATGCCTTAATTTTGTAACATGAACAACTATTTCTAAGAAGACAATATGTAATTTATCAACTAGTGATTTCTTACTGGTTTTTTGAAATTCTGTATTAAGTCTACCTTTTTTTCTGTTTTGCTTTTTTTTTCTCTTTAGATAAAATTTAAAAAAAAAAAAAAAAGGACCAGGAAAATAACAGAGTTCCCTAAAGGAGATCTTTACACTCAATCAAAGAAATTGATACCTGCTGGTGATCTCTGCCACTCTATGTCAAGGAAAGAACATTGCTGGTGTCCTCTGAGCAGTCATTGTAAATCCTAAATCCTGTTTCCCTAACAGGTGACAAGGATGCATGCTCACATGTTGTGGCCTGGAGGGAAGTGGGACAATCTGAAAAGTAGAAGAGAAACCTGTCTTCCATGGGATACTCTGTTTTACTTAATGCTAACACAAACAATTGTACAAGCAATTGTATCAAACAATTGTCCAAGCTGTTAACTGGTTTTTGAGAATTTGGCACATTTTATTCCAGGTATTTAAAATACAGGTGCCACCCAGTGGTTCTTATGTATTGGAGGAAGCATTTATTTTCCTTTCCTTCTGATTTTTAAAAATTCATTGTTGATCTTTCAAAATTGATCACAGCTTTTCAGAAGGCTTACAACCACTCTAGTTTATTCTTTATAAAACTTCTATAATGCCTTATTTGAATATTAGAATTATGTGCTTTCTAAACACATGAACTACCAAACTTATGAATTATCACTAGGTTATCAGGCATATATGAGTTTCTACTAGAATATAATAAAATTTAAGTACTGTGGACACAGTTCCCACAGGGGCTATGTTAGGAAAGAGAGCAAGTGTCCTGTCCACTTGACTCTCCAGGTGATTGGACCTCTCAGGGTAGAAAGCAGGGGGTGCTGGTGTCACCTAGTGGTAGTCACTGTCCCTGGCCCTTGGCCCCTGCCCTGCCCCTCTCCCAGGTCCCCCACAGTCATGGCTCCTTGGCATATGCAGGACAGACCCTGGCAGAGCAGCCTCTCCAGCAGCTGCCTTACAGTTGAATGGTGCCCAGGTGAGCCAGTGGTGTGGTCAGTGACAGGTCCCAGAGTCTAAGCAGCTGGTGGCTTTCCAGGACCAGTTCATCCAGTGGTGGTTCTGTGGCCCTGGCCCTCTCCCCCCAGGAAAGTTCAGTGAGCTCTGCTGAAAGCACAGAATTCATCTCCAAGGGGCTTTGGGTTGGGGACATAGTAGTTGCCACGGGGTGCAGACGGCTAATTTATGGCGCTGCGTGGGGGCTAAAGGTAGAGGAAGGGGAGGCTATGAGTTCATTGTGTCCTGTGTGAGATTCCAACTCACTGGAGTTCCTGCTTGAGGACACACAGGCAGAGGGCTCACAGGATGGACGCCCAAGCTGAAAGCTTTGCAGGTGGACTCTCATCTCCAACAATCGTGTTACAAGTAATAAATAAGAAAGGAAAAACCAATGTTGCCATTTCCTCCTACTTAAAATTGCAGCTGAGACTTCAAACCTGGGGCCAGCACAGGTTTTGAAGTTTGTGGTTCTTGGGAGGGGACAGCTGATTAAAGACTTTCTGTGGTCAGTCCACTGTGCCAGGCTGTGCTTACCTTGTAATTGCATGGGTTGCGCCTGCCTGTGCCAGCTTTGCACCACTCTGACAGCAAGGTTGCCAAAGGGGTGGCTTCTGCTGGACAGAGAATTCACTTGAGAATAACCCAGGGCACTGGTCAGGGACTCTTGCCAAGTGTAAAGGTCCTACAGACTGAGACATGAGGACCATCCAATTTCACATAGACTCACAGTGCCAGGTCCTGGGCTGGTAGATCATATGCTTGTTCTTATGACACCCACCAGCCTGAGACCCACATGTCTGGAACCCAGTATTACAAATAAATCATGTTTTTCTCTATTTGAAAACATTTTAATTACAAAAGTAACACACTCATTGTGGCCGGTTAGTTCCACACAGGCACATACAGGAAACACCAGCCTTTCCTCCTCAACCAGCCCCAACCCAGAGCCATATACAGCCTGCAGACATTTGGTAGACACTTGTGACCTGGTCTCTGACCACGTGGCTGTACCAGGGACAGAGGTAATCACACAAGGGAAGAGGAGACTTCTGAATCAGATTCTGCTCTCCAAGTAGCATTTTTCTCTCTGCCAGCTCACAGCTACATTCCTCTTGAAGGACCATACTGGTTCCGACAAACCTCTGAAAATGAGAGAAAAGTGGTAACATCTGTCATCGGCATTCCACACTTGCAAAACAGTGATGTCAAAGACACGTTGGCCACACAAGGCTCACTGTCTCCACAAACTGTGACCCACACATCTATGTTTCAAGCCACAATGAGCTTGGGCTGGGCCCAGAACAAATGTGATATCTCTGGTCCTCTGACCCATGCTGTGCTTCTAAAGTCAAACCACAACTTTATCTGTGGAGCTTAAAATGAACTTCCTCTGGCAATGCTCTTACTTTCTCCTCTGGATTTCCTGAAGTTTCCTTTATTAGACTCAGGTCCAGAACTGTCTTGAAAAGGGCTCTGGGCATCTCAGCTATGTGAGGATAGGCAGATGAACTAATCAGTATTTCCGTCTCTGACAGCCTGCACTCGACCCAGGAAAACCAGCTGTTCACTGGTAAAACTATCCAAAATGAGTCAGGGCTCACTTATCCTCTAGCAGATAAAATGTTATTCTGTCTTTCAACTGCGTGCATTAAAATGAGATGAACCCCACACTGTATTTTTAAAAAAGCAACTCATTTCCCTTCATGTGTCACCAACCTTCACTCTCTCTCATTCCACAATAAAATTTGAGCTTTTAGTGTCTGCATGCAGGCACTGAGACGCTCTCCCTCTGGCTCCTGTGTGGGGGTGATTTCTCAGCAGCCACTGTAAGAAAGGAATGGCGCAAAGCCAGGAGACTCCCAGTGCTTCTGGTGCCCCTGTGCTGCCAGAGGAAGATGGACAGAGCTCAACACCAAGTAGGATGGGTGTGGTCCCGCAGTGTGTCCTATCCAGCAGGTGTTTCTGCAGCACAGCTGCAAGGGTTTGGTTTGGTTTTCGAGACACCTGTGCTTTACTCTAGAGAAGGTAGAAGTGGTGCCAGCTTCCTACTTCTGCCGCACCTCCAAGGAAAACACCCTCTCAGCGTGTGTGGCCACCCCCACCTCTACTTCCTGTCATTATGCTGCAGCAGACAGATGTACCTGTTCAAGCAAAACTACAATGAAGCCTAAGGTTGCTTTTAGTTAATATTTCACTTTAAGTCATAACCAGCTAACTTACAGAAACCTGAGCACCCTCTGCAGAGAGAAAATGTGGGCTTGGAAGCTAACTTGTGGACAAGGAAGGGGACCTTCTGGGGCTCCTAGGAGGTTGTGGGGGAACAGATGGGACCTCCAAGACTAGGTCTGGCACTGGTAACATGTGTCACATAGCCAGCGAGCAGCCCAGTGAGCCTCTCTGAGTCATGACTCTCACCCTGGTCTTGCCGGAGGAGTCCAGGGACCTCGCTAAGGTGCCAACCATGACCCTTCACTTCTTTCTGTCCACAAGTCCCCCAAAGAGGACATCTGATCACAGCACCTTGTTCTGGATGGGTTGTTCTTGGGGGCTGCCTTTTGGCTTGTGGGGTGCTAGACAGTACCCACCCTCCACCCAAGGGATGCCATGACACATACACAGAGACAGTGTGACAAACAAGATTCCCCAAGGTCTACTCATGTTGTCCAGGGGGCAACTCTGTCTGGTCTAAAATCTCTGCATTCAGAGAAAGCTGCCATCTAGACATGGCCCTCCTGTGGTCTGGTGAGTGGCTGACCATGGCAGGTACAGTGTCAACTCACCATCACAACAAAGCCAATGAGCTGTTAGACAGGATGGGGCACTAGATGTCCCAGGACAGAATCCCATGAGACACCAGATATCCTTTCCTCCTGGTTTCCTGAAGATCTTGATGAAGCCATGATTTCCAAGATGTGTCCAACAGTACCACAAGTGAAAGCTGGGCACGCTGCTTGTGCCAGGGAGGTAAAGTCAAGGGAAACCTGGGGAAGGGGGAAGCCCCCATGAGCCTGCAGGGCCTGAGCCTCTTCTTTGATGCCTGCTGCAAGGACTGCTGTCTTATCCTGCCAGCCACTGGTCATCATGACCATGGGTACCTTGAGGGAAAAGATGAAGACCAAACACTAGTATGTCTGTAACCCGGGCTCTGGTCTCCCTAGGGGACTGCAGCTCTGAACCTGCAGGCAGAGTCACACAATATTGCACCTCCCACACCCCTCCAGACTCATCCCCATCCTTCCTCGTTCTGCTTTCCAACAACAGTGTCACAGCTTGAGGGATGTGGGACAGGAGCCACTACCAGGCGGAGAAAATGGATCTCCTGTCTGCAGAGCAACTGGGACAGAGGGAGAACTGACTCAGGGTAGTGGAACCTGGGCAAGTAGCAACAGCGAGTGGTGTTTACATTCAATGACAAAAGCAAAGCGCTATTCTTAGTCAATGGGGCAATCACAGATCACCAAAAACCAATCCTGAAAATACAACGTCTCATATTTATGCTGAGTCTCCTATCTAGAAAATGCATCATACACAGCATGTGCTTGCTTGCACATATGTGCATGCAGGTGTTTGTGTACATGCATATCCACAGGGTGCATGTGTAGATGTGCACAGCAGTGTGTCCACTGTGGCCGAATTTCCTGTAGCAGAGTGGAGAAAGCCTGTCCCAAAGCCTGAAACACCAAGCATTATTCCCGTGAATATATGGTCACCCAAGAAGTTCCTCTCACACTTCCCCTAGTTTGTCAGATCATGGAAAACAAGGACAGTGGTGTGCAAGACACATGTGAAGGTGGGACCACAAGGAGAGTATGCAGACCCCAGTCCCTGACTATGTCCCTCACACTGCCTGCTGAGGACATCTGTAGCACTTTTCACACAAAGCATCAGAAGAATTTAAACCCAACCAGCATCTATGATGCACACATGCGGAAAAGCGAAAGGTTTTTGTCATTGCCTTTGGTGCCCTTCAAAAGTCATCCAAGCTGGGTATGGTGGCACACACCTATAATCCCAGTGCTTGTGAGGGAGGAGGACTTCTGTGAGTTTGAGGCCGGCCTGGACTACACAGTGAGTTCAAGGCCAGCCTGAACTACACAGTGAGACCCTGGCTCAAAAAACAAACATAAAAACAAAAACAAAAAAAGTCACATACCTCAGACTGATAACCAGCATCTGTCCCATCCCAAGTCCACCCCAAATTCCAGCAGAAGAATGTACTGCACAGTACCTGCGCAGCCCCCATGGTATGTCCCACATTAGAGTAAACAAGTTTCCCAAAGAGCTCTGAAGCCTGGTTTTGTAAATGATGCCTTTGTAAATGATGCTGGAATTCTGAGGAGCCAGCTCAGGAAAACTGCATGCCCAGGGAACCCCACAGAACACAAGAATTACTGACCAGACCAGCTCCTGTGGCCTGGTTTCCTCACTGAAAACAGGCAGAGACATCCACTTAACACATAGCACTCCTCATTCACAAGCCGCTGGTTTGAGGTGGCTACCAAGGGGGAGTCACTCAGCCTAAGGTGGGTGATACCACCCATGTGAGTGCTGAAGAGAAAGCAAGGCAGTCTCTCGGGGCCTGCGACTCTCTACTCAGCCTGGCCACCCACCTTGAACTCTGCACCTGGAAACAGCACACAGAAGGGAGAAGCGTTCCTAGAGAAAATGCGGAAATGCACTCTATGAAGCACAAGGACTTTAAAGTCAAGTCACTTGGCAAAAACACAATGAGAAGTGGTTGTTTTCTTCCTGTGTGGCCCTCATTTCCACTAAGGACATGCTAAACACATTCCTGGGGCCCAAGGCTGAGAAGCTTTCTCCAAATGTTGAAGGCAGCAATACCCGGACAGGAAATGATGAAGGGCGAAAGGAATGCCAGTGACCAGACAGATGGGACAGCTGGGGAGCCAGGAAACCACAAGGCCTCCTGCTGTCTCTGGTCTCTCCAGGGAGCCCCTACTGGGCAACCACAAGAACACCACTTCTGTGCCCCTCCCAAGAGCACCAAGTCTCCCTGGGATTGCACCCAAACTCGGCCTAGATGAGCGAAGCTCCCCACACTTGTGACACAGTTACAATGGAGGGCATTCCATCCTCCAATTCCAGACAAGGGGCACCCAGTGGCTCTCAGCTCCCAGCCCACATAAGTCAGTAGCAGCTCACATCCTCTGGGCTCTGGCCATTTTCTGCCATCTGCTGTGACTTGAACTCTGCCAGTTTCTCAAGTGCACAGCCTAGGAGGCTGGCTTGGTCTCTGATTATGCCCGATAGCCACTGAGTGCACAGATCAGAAACAAGAAGGGGACAAAACCACAAAGCAAATTCCAGATTATGGGCCTAAAACAAAATGCGTAATGCAAATACAAAATTAAAAAAAAAAAAAAGACAACCGTGAGAACCAGCTGAGAATAAAGATCTCAAGCTATAGAGTGATGAAGGCAGGTGCTTCTAGCACCAGGACCCAGGTGACCCCAAATACATGTCCAGAGTCTGCCAGGGTGTCAGAGCCCTGGCTCCTAAGGAAAAAAGGAGAGGAAAGGCTGATTAAGAGACAGGGACTGTTTCAATCTCCGCAGATCTCACATGCTTCAGCCCAGTGGAAACACAGTGAACCCCCAGTGCCCACCCATTGCAGCACCATGTGTGCCACACAGTCCCTCAGCCTGAGGGCCCACCTGGGCACAAGAGGATGCCTCGTAGGACAGGTAAGACCCCCAACCTAAACCTCAGGGGCAGAGCATGATGACTGTCCAAGGAAAAATGCACAGTTCATTTCTCCACACTCACCAGCAGTGACCTGGCTATGCACCCAGAAGCCTCTGGGTGAGTGCAGAGAAAAATCTGACTGTGTGTTCCTAGGTTAGAACTGTTCATGGCTATCAACATCATTCCTGTAGCAGCCACACAGATGTCCTGGAGGTTCACAAGTAGTGTTTATTCTGCCTCAAGGTTTCTTCCTCCTTCCTCTGCACCCCAGCCTATGGCCACATCCCCCCCACAGGGATCCAGCTGAGGCACATGGGTCAGGGCTCTGCCTGTGGAACTCCCTTGCTCAGAGGAAGATCTAGTCAAACCCTTAAACCTAGCAGTAGGAGTCCTGGGGATCATCATGGAGGACACAAAGGCAGTGTCATTCCCAGGCCAATGGTGGCCAGCAGCCCCATGCCAGCCCAGCAGGGCTTCCAAAGAAACCAGGAGGGAGCTGGAATTCCCCAGCTGTGCTCTCATCACAAGGCCATGGGAAAAACCACCATCCCACCCCAGGCTATGAGCAAGAATCCAGCAGGGCCAGGGTCCCCGAGATGTCACACAGATGAGTTTCCCAGAACTAGCTCATGTTCCTGGATCTCTGCTAATAGCCTCATGCTCCTATCTGACCCAAGCCTTGGAAAACCCCAAGTTTGCCAAGATCAAAACAAAGCAGATGCCCAGAGGCTTGGAGCAGAACCACTCTCAAATGCCCAAGCTGAAAGGCTCCCATTCCACATCTCCACCTGCCAGGCCTGTCCTGTTGTCTTAGGTTTTCCCATGCCTGAAGGTGAGAAAGGGCCTCATCTCTACCAAGAGGAGGATGTCAGAGGGCAGGAGTCACGCTAAGGTCAGGAAGAGAGAGTGCTACCTCCCAAGGTGGCCACACCTGCCCTGGTCTGCAGAAATCTGGAGTAGTTTTGAATGGGCCCTCCCTTAGGGACATTGCTCAGGAGCCCTGATTCTCAAGATTCACAGCAGGACAAGATATATAGGTCGGAGTGATGCTGAGTCCTGGCCGCTCTTAGTGCTGCCACAAGCCAAGAGCACTGGTCAGTACAGGGGCTGCCACCCTCCTGACCACAGCTATCAAGGCCCCTTTTAGGGTGCAGTAAGGAGGAAGGTCTTGGTGTGAAGCTTTGGCTGCAACTCAAGAGGCAACAAGAGGCACTATCATCATAGGACAGTATGGCACTGTGGCCTGGGTCTGTACACTATGGTTCTGCTGCAGCAAGCATGACAATGCAAAGTCCACCTTGCCTCTCTGGGCCTCCAAGGAGGTGCTAAGAATATCTGCCTTGCACCTGGTATGACCACGGTCCTTAAGGCATCCGTGATACCAAGGGAGCAGGCAGACAGAGAAGGCACAAAATCTAAGTAAACCTTCCAGGCAGAGAACAAAGACAGAATCACAGAACTGAAAAGAAGAAAGTGAAATCTATTTTCTCCAAAGAACAAAATCCACAGTCAACAAAACCAGAGAGAGGACTGGGGTGTGAGCAATGGTCACTAGGCATGTGGTCACTCCCTGGGCCTCTTTGTTCTTAACAAAGACCAATAGGAACCTCACACAGAAGCAGAAGCTGGTCCAGCTCCAGACACAGATCACCCAGTTCCTGCAGCTTACCTGGTTTGCATGCTTCTTGCCTTCTTTGGAAAGCTGAGGGCCAGCCACAATGGATACCCCAAGTACCTTCAGCCTGTTGGCTGGCCTTTACTCTCTTGTCTCCACTTCTCCTGCTTGTATACATAACTGCTGGATTTCAGGTCCTGCCTCACTCAGCTCTGAATGCTGCAGAGGCCTGCAGTCACCACTGAGTTTTACCCAGCTCCAATGCCCACATTCACAGGACTCTCTCCCTATGTCCCTCTCAGCATCTGAGGACAGACACCCACGTCCTTTGCAATTCACCTGAGCCTTCCACCCACCTGGGCCCTGGGGCTGCATGAGCTGCAACTCCAATCCCCACTGGAACCAGAAACTCCCAGACAGTCCATCTTAGCCTGCCCACTTACTGAAGAGTCACTGGTTTTTACTTTTACATTTGTGTAGGTAGAACTCGAATTTATTACAAAATTAAGAGAACAAATGACTTCAAATTATACTAAATTAACATCTATCTATAAAGACATGAGCCATGTGACATCCACATTCAATCCACAAATTACCCAGAAAGGCCTCACCAAGCATGGTCAGTCACTTCCTACTCGTGGGTCCCCACGAGCTGCACTCACCCACCTCCATGACACTCAGCCACCTTGACTTTCAAGGGACATTTGCAAAATTTACCCCTTACACTGCACCCAGCCACCAGCAGCTCCTGCTCTGCTGTGACTGAGTCTAGTCAACCTGTCCACTTCCTTTCTAAACACAATCAATACTGCCTTCAAAACAATGTTTGCCAGCCATGGTGGTGAATGCCTGTCATTCCAGCACTCAAGAGGCGGAGGTCAGGCAGATTGCTGCGAGTTCAAGGCCAGCATGCATCACATAGTGAGTTCAAGGCCAGCCTGGGTCACATAATGAGTTCAAGGCCAGCCTGAACTATGTAGTGAGATCTTTTCTCTAAATAAATAAATAGATAAATAAATAATAAATAAGTGCATGATGTTCAACAACTTCAGCAAAAAGCAGGCAACTCACTTAGCTCTGTGTGTGTGCAGATGTGTCCATGTGCATGTGTGTGTATGCATGTGAATATGAGGTTTATGCACTCAGTTGCTTCACTAGCTTCATAGAGCCAGTGCAGTGGTTCATTCAAGTGACTCCATCCATAGGTCACCTCAGGGCATCTATACTCCAGGCTAGTGCCAGGCTCACCTACCTGCCAGAGGGCTGGGGTGAGCAGAGGCCCTACTCAAAGATTCACCCCTTTTCTGTCCTTGTACCCTTAGGAAGCGAGACCAAGTCTCAGCCTCCTTCACCAGCACTTCACTCTCCTGTCCATGCACATGGCCTGTGACCCCTTCCCCTCTTTCTGGACATCAGCTGCCTCTTGTCCCCAAAGCCATGCCTTCTCTCCCAGCCCTCCACTGTTCTCCACTTAGATAGAGGTAAGAAGGCAGGCATTCCTCTACAATGACTGGCAGCATTGAGAGGGAGAGGACTCTGGCCCAGTTCTCTCCCATCACCAGGCAACCTGAGACAGGTTATGTCCTGTGGGTCTGTCTTCTTCAACATCACTATCATGAAGTTGTCAGAATTTAAGTGAAATGAAATTGTACATGCACAACTCACTTTAACTCTAAACTCCCATTCCCATGCACAGCAAACCCAATCCTTTCCCAGGTGGAACTGGGAGCAGCTGCAGGCTACAGCAGCTCTGACTAGAGCCTTCATGGCTCCCAAAGAGCAGCAGTGGCCCAGCCCAGTTAACTAGTCCTTTGAGATAAAAATAGCATGAGCTCCACTGAGCCTGGTTAATGGAAGATCCAAGTTAATTTTAGCATCAGAGAGATCAAGAGAATCTAAAATCTCTGATGCCAAGGTCTGTGAATGGCCAGCATGGCCCCTCCTTACACACACACACACACACACACACACACACACACACACAGAATCCACTGCCTGGATTCACAACACCATTCTTCTCCAACCAGCCTTGGTGGGGAGAAGGGGGAGGGAGCAGTGATACTACTAGGAAAATCATTCTAACCTGTTACAGCGGACCCTCCCCACTTGCAGGCTACACCTGTGTTATCTTCACATCATCCCTGGGACCTGCACATTTTCACATTGTGAGGTGCAATGTGCAGCTCTGGTGCTGTCACCCACAGAATTTGAGCCCTGAGCTTCCAGCTGGTGACCTACCTGGGAGTTCTCCTGCCTGTCTTCTGCCTGATGGCCACCAACCTATTCTCTGGTCTCTAGATTCTTCCTACTCTGGTTAAGGCTTTGTTTGCCATCAGGTGAGAGAGGGCGGGAGCTGGAAGCAGGCCAGCCCCCAACGGTTTGCAACAACCATGTTTTGCTGAGTGGGAGGAGTTGCTGCTATTCTTCACAACCAAGTTCTAACTCGTAGTAAAGGAGCACAAGAGTGCTATGAACAGTAAGCGCTGAGACCCAGGAGGAGTGGAGCAGCCAGAGTCACAGAAAGTCAGACAACAAAGACAAGGTGGAGACACAGTGCAGCTCCCCACATCTCTAGCAGACTTGACACTGCCCACACCTCCACAGAAGGAAGACCAACGAAGTCACAAATGTTCAAAAGAACTGATAGAAACACTTTTGTGTATTTTTCTTCACTGAACATATTTCTCAAGATAAGACGGCACTTGAAAACAAAGGTAAATGTTGTGTAAAAGGAAAATGGGAGTGGGAAGTGAAGCTGTGCGGCAAGGCCCAGGGAGTGTGAAGCTGAATGAAACACTGGGTAGAAGAGCCCATCTCAACAGTTCCCCATCACAGACCATCCGGAGCAGAGTCGGAACCACACACTTCCTCAACACAGCAAACTCAAGGAAGCCCCAGCCAGCCACATGTGATGCAAAGGCACTGCCATAACAAAGCAGTAATTGTTCTCAAAGACACAGGGCTGAATACTTTAAGTGTATTGAAGAACATATCCAAAATAGCCCTGCAACATTTAAATGGGGAAGCAACAGATTCTTCAAGACAAGGACTCCAAATAGTTACAGTAAAAATATCTTATTTCTATTTGCCTCTTCTATATTATCCCACTGGCAAGTTGTGGTAGGAACAAGAAAGACAGAAAGAGAAGGGAGAGACTCCTTACCAACACAAGTTCCTAAACAAGAGTTATAGAGGCCAAGGCCCTATGCCTAAAAAGTGTTCCCAATCCCTCCGAAATGGTCTGCTATTTTTCCTAGCAATAGGTTTATCTATATAATGTTAAGGACTTTTTTTTTTCTGTCACTTTTTTTGGGAGGGTGGGTGTGAAGAGGGGCTACGTCCTGGACAGCAGTGCCTTGAAAATCCCCACTGGATACAAAGGTGATTACCTGGCTTTTGTAGGAAAATAAGACCCTGAAGAAGAAGATGCTTGCCTTAGATTATATAGCACATCACAGCAAGCTTGGTGCAAAGCTGGCTTGCCAGAGACAGGGTTCCCAGGTGAATAGCAATGACGGGGACTGTGTGTGCATGCACCTGCCTGTATGAGTGATATCAATGCAGTGGCAAGGAACACCAAGTAGGAAAGGCAGGAGTGGCCACATACCACTCCCATCTGAGAGCCTCCTCCACTCCTGTCCTTAGGACCCACACATTGGGCAGCAGGCCAACCAAGGCAGACTAAACCCCAGACCAGCTTCCCATAGTCGCCTTCAGGTGCCCCAGGTGCCTCCAACACGGCAATATCTTTCCTGCTCAGCTCAGATACAGAAAGGTGCCCCGCTTGTGTGTGCACAGCTAAGCTACCTGCACAGCCCAGCTATACGGGGGCCATGGGTTCCCTCTTGTGCCTTCCTGAGGTCCCTCAAGGAGGAGAAGAGGACAACTGGAACCTCTCTGAATCAGAGAGGAAGCACATTCAGAAAGCAGGGAAGCTGTAACAGCTTTATCCACCTTCCTGCCACTGCTTTAAGTTCAAACACTGCCCAGTCCCCACAAGGAATTGTGTTCCATCAATGGATGCTTCCCTCACTCGTTTAATGTGGAATACAAAACGGAGGAGGGCAGCCTCAGTAGGCGGCTTCCTCTCAAGCTCTGTTGGTGAAGCGCACAGACCCACCAGAATGGGTATGGGCTGGCTCTTCTGGTAGGCCAGTGAGTGCTGTCTTGGATACTCAGGGATTTTCCTCATCCTTAATTATTATGCCATTCTGAGAAAAGTAAATGCTCCTTGATTCAGCACCAGAACTCTTCCTTCCCTTTCCCACCAGAGGGCTGGGCTGGGGCTGAATGCTCGGACTGGAGATCCTGACCTGGTTGCCCACTGCCCTGGGCACTAGGTTTCTCCCTCTGTCACATCCACTCAGGGCCCTCCTGCCCCACCCCCAGGGAGGCATATACTCCTCAGACTCTTGATTCCACTTTGGAACAGGGCGCTTGGCTCTTGGCTGAAGCCGACTCTCAGAGGAGTGGCCTCTGGCCTACCCAGGCAGGGAGGGTACTGTGAGGCACTGCCGGTAAAGCAAGGCAAAGTCCTCAGTTTTAAGCTGACAGCAGATTCCAACCCCAGAAACAGAGCTGCAGGCCACATCCTCCGCTGGGCTTCTGAGCCAAAGCCCAACTGTCTCCACGATGATTCAAAACCAAAATAAAGCCTACAGGAAACAACTCTCTGACTGGAGTGGCTGGAATTCCTCAACTAAGGACACTCAGCAGTCACTGCTGCCCCCCCACCCCCCCCACCCCCGCCCTAGGCCTTTCCCAGTTCAGTAGGGGAGAGGACCTCAGGGCTGTGGGCCGCAGACTAACAGAATTCCACCCAACTTAACAGGCCTTCACCCCCACACAGTAGGCACTAGTAGGTAAGGAGCTCTGGCAAACCAGCTTGTTTCGGGGTGACCTACCACATTAGAAATACTGCAGCTGGGAAAGCAAACCCTTCACATAGAACCACAAAGTCCCACAGCCCCCCTTCCCTGGGAACTCGTTGGAATCCGCTTCCTTTTCCCTCCTTCACTCTGCTGCCCTATAGCCAGGCCAGAGCCAGCCAGGGGCTGGATGGCTACCTTGCTGGCCAACGCTCCCACACAGTTCTCAATGGATGAAGGAGGGGTCACCGCAGTGGTGGCAGAGCTACCCGCACACAGCCCAAACCAGTAGCTCCCTGGGGACAGGGTGGAGCAGCTGATCCATGCCCAGGAAAGGAAGTTTCTGCACCCAGTGGGGAAGGAAAAGGGGATTCAGAGAACCTTCTGTCGGCAGATTTACCTCCTGAAGTGTAAGCATGAGCCCCCGACGCTCACACACCATGCACAAGCATGCAGGAATGCACAGACCTCGGCACAGGCAGACACGCGCCAGCAGCTCCTCGCGCCCCTGCACAGGCTTACACACATAGGCAATCCCATGCACCTCTGCATTCGAGGACACACGCAGGCAGCCCCCAGGGCCCCTATACACTCATACACATGCAGGCAGGGCACTCGGCAGTCTGGACAGCCGTCCCGTCCCCGTGGCATCCCCTCCCCAGAAATCGGTCGCGGCGCGGAGCCGGAGAGGAGCGGTCCTCCGCGGAGCCGCTGGCCCGGCCCAGTCCCGGGGCCAGCGCCCCCGCGCGGAGGGCTCCGCTCTCTGACACTCACCGATCTTGATCTTCACGCTCTGGAAGACCCGGAGCCCCTCTTCCTCCACCGCCATGCTGCACCCGCGCCCGCACCCGCACCCGCAACCGCAGGAGCAGGCTAGCCTTGGCCGGAGCGCGCCGGACCTGGGCAGCGGTCCGGGGCGGCGGGGACTGAGGAGCCCGGCTGGCAGGCGGAGCCCAAGAGACAGATCCGGGCAGCGGAGCCAGAGCGGCGCTGCAGGACAGCGCGCTCCGCCCGCAGCTCTGCGCCGGCAGCTCGCCGCCGCCCCCGCCGGCGGCCCCGCCCACGTGCCCACACCCATTGGCCCCAGGGCGTGGG